>VYZP01072106.1:230-44898 GCA_013400635.1 Hypocryptadius cinnamomeus | reverse complement strand
GCCGCCGCTGTCGCCGTGTGATGAGAGCATCAGCCCTCACTGCCACGTCTCCCGGGTAGCCGGCGCTGTGCAGGGCCGCGCCGGGGTGCCGAGGCCGGACCCGCCCGCCTGCCTCCTCTTCTCCTCCTATCCCTTCCCCTGCTCCTGCCCCGCCGCGGGGTAGCGGCGAGGTGGGTCTGCCCGGCGGGAGGAGGGACGCTCCGCGGAGCTCCCACCGCCGCCGCCGCAGCCTCGTTCCCCCCGGGCGGTCCGGGGGTTGCCGGGGCCAAGGCTCGCCGCCGGGCCGCTGCCGCCGGAGGGAACTCCGCTGCCGGCTGATGTCCGAGCCGCGCCGCCGCCCGCGCTTGGATGTGTGAGTACCGGCGACCCGGGCAGGCGGCGGGCTGCGACCGCCGGAGCCCCCCTCCGAAAGCTGGTGTGTGTCTGTGTGTGGGAGTGAGTGGTGGGGAGGCCGGGTTTGTTCCGTCCTGCTGCTAAGTTACGGCATTTGGTCCCGGGCTTCTCCTTTGAGACATTTCCTGCTGTGTTTGGGTCAAAGCAGGAGGTCCGCGCACGCTGCTGGGAGCCGGGTGCTCTGTGGTAGGAGGGTTAAGGATAAAACGCGAGGAAGTTGGTCTGGGGTCACGGGAATGTCTGCTTTGGGCTTTTAAAGCGCTGTCCCTACATAACCAGTCCTGCAAGGGCACTGTCCTGTGGAAGATGAAGAGCTGAGGCGATCTTCTGTAAGTCCAGGTAAATCCAACCTGCCATAAGGTACCGTTTCCAGAATGGATGTGGGTGCCCATTTCTGTCCCCGTTCTTTTTTATATCGCAATGAAAACAGTGTATCAATCAATCTCCCTTATACAGGGTAGCAGTTGGGCACATGATTTTTCCTATTACATGAGGCAGCTCCTTCACTACTCCAGCATCATTTTAACATGTGAATGTACAGCAGAAACAGAGGCAGCTTTGTTTGCAATCTCTGATTGCTCTCATGCATGCTTTCCATTGTGAGTAAGGGGCCCCTCGTGTCCCTGTTACGACTCTGTTACGACTGTAAGTGGAGAAATGAGATGTCTGTGTTACAAAGGGGTGAGTTACAAAATTTTTGGAGACAAGGCATCCCTTCTGTAACCATCTCTTCTGTCTGTTAACTCACTGTTACCAGAACAGATTTTCTGGGAGAGGGATACAGTAGTACAGGGGTGGGACTAGAATGGATCAGCTCCAGTTTCACAGGATGCTGAAGGCAGAGAACATCAGCCCTTTTTAACCCACAGTCTGCTCCATGGCTCACCTCCTGGCATTCCTGCTGTTGGACTGTTTCTGACACTCATTGCTCCTTCCAGCTGCACCTCCTGGAGTGCAGAGTCCTTCAGCCAAGGAGCTTGGATAATACTCTGCTGGTAAAATCTGGGCTCACTGGTGTGTAGCCAGGCAATGCTGACCCCTCTGGGGTTTGGGCTCAAACTTCACCTGCTCCTGGTTGTCCTTTATCTGACTGGAAGCTCTTCAGGTATAGATGCAGCTACGCCTTGTTCCTGTTCTCGAGCTTCTTTGCCTGGGGTTTTGCTGTACAAACCAGCACAGCAGGTGGTAATGTTTTCCAGGTTTGATTTATTTGGAACAAGAAGCTCAAGTGATATCAGTGACACAGTGAGCCGTGCTCAGCGTGTACTCCTGATCTCAAGACCATAGAACACCTGTGTGCCTCCTGTACAGCTCATTCCTGGCTGTCTCTTTGAGCATTTGAGACCTGACTTTCAGAAGCTCTGGGTGTCCATGTTCCTACTAATAGAGGTGTCTGTATTGCCTCAACCAGAGCATTCAAAATCATTAATAATTTAAAAAATGCAGGGCTTTTATTTCTTACTTTTATATTTAGTCTTTCTGATTGTAAAATGGGGATAAAACATTTTGCTTCCTACTTTGCAGTGCATGTTTCTATTCTGCTTGTAACATGATGAATTCTTGTAACAAAATTTTTGCATTATACTGATTAGCACCTTGCTGAATTACTTGTTTTTCAGAGACACTAATGGCATTTACCACAGCAGATTCAGTGGCAGCTAAGGAAATAAAGCAATTTTCATCTTACTGGCATGCCTGTGTTGGCAACATTTGTGCTCATGTAACATTGCCAATATAGGTGTACTGTTATGTAGTACTCAAAAGCAGACAGACCTAATCACTTTTTTTTGTCTATGCATTGTTCAGACATTCCTCTTTGTTCTGAAATTTTAGATTAAAAAATTAACTTCTGTATGCAGTGTTTGAAGGGGAAGCCCCCCACCTTTCTGCTGGTTTTGAAACTGAGTAGCACTGAACACAAATCTTTCTCTGCAAGGATATATAACACAGATTGACTCAAACCTGGTTTTCATAAAACTTAACACTTTCTTTCTTTCTATAGGCACCAAATCTGGATGTGTGAGAATACAGCCAAGAGTAAATGTGCTAGAAATATTTGTTAAGGTGGCTTCCAGTTTCCATCAGCATTCAGTTCAGAAACCAGTTGGGCCACTCAGTACTCCTCAGCAGAGTTACAGTTGCTAAAGATGGATGTGGTGGAAAGCAACAAGATAGTAGCAGTTCTGAGACCGTCCTGCTCCTTAGTCCCACTGTTCTCCCTGTGCCACAGAATCATGAAATCCTGTGAAATCATGAAGAAGTTTTCTTGTGGCAGTTAAAATTGGGACTTCAGTCCATTTGTTTCTAACCCTGCCACAGTTAGGTAAGTGGCATAGCTGGTAGCAGATGGATTTTTAAAATCAGAGGTAAATCTGTAGTTGCTGTGTGACTTGGGAAAATAGCTCATTAGCTTTCACAAACTGTCCTGGAAGATTTCATGCCATTCTTTGGGGGCTGTTGTCATTGGTGAGTTATTTCCAACCTTTTCTTGACTTTTTTGGGTATTGCAAGTGAAAAGAAGACTTCTGGTGAGAAGTGGGTATTATGCAACCTGGTCAGGAGCACTGTCCTGGGAGACAGGGTGCAGTGGCATCCCTTGGGGGGGTTGGAATTGTTGGTTTAAAGCAAAATTATCAGTGGCCATCTGCAGCCCAGAAATACATATAAGGGAGCATGGATGCAGATTCAGACAGCTGGATTAGTCTCAGTATAATTAATTATACAAGGGATTAATGTGTCCTATTGCATTTTCTCAATCTGCTGGATTAGTTTCTCTGTGAACAGTCATACGAAGTTCTGAGTCCTGCCTACCAAATCATGGAGGTTGAATTGAAGACTTACTGCTTTGTGGGGAATATTTATATCACCTGAACCTGTTGTTTAAGAGGCAAATAGAGGAGAATCAATGCATTCTCATATGTAGTTTATATTTTAATGCAAATTTATGATTTATACGAATTACAATTTGTTTAAAATTCCCTGCAATATTGTTGCTTTTCTGCAGTGTCAGGGATGTGCAAAGCATTGTCTCACTGATACTTTCTGAATCCCAGTGTGATGACTTGGTGTAAGGCTCAAGGAAGTTGTTTTCAACTTGTGTTATTCTTCATGCATTCAAGCTCATTGCTACAGATGGCAGATGCCTGCCTTATTTTTAGCTATTTCAGGACAAAATAGAAAAATCCTAGTGACTCCCCATGATTTGTCATCATGGCTGATCTCCATTAAATTAAACATAGGGATTGGCAGAGGAACAAAACCAGCAGGAAAGCTGCTTCTGTTTGTTTTAAAAAAAGCTTGTGTAAAGTGCTAAAATAATACTGTAAAAAATATCCACTACTACATACAGAGACCCTTGGGAGGAGAAGTACTTGCTGAACAGTTTATCCTGTTTTGGATAAGGAAGCTGAGGTCTGTATTGGTAAAACAAGTTCCTTGGAAGTCAGTTGAAGAGGAAAGATTAAAAAGCAATAGCTATCCTGGCCTGTGCTCAGGCTATTAGACTGCAGGTTTGTATTCAAGGCTGGAAGGAGAATGCCTATTTTGGTGGCTTGCTTGATGGAAAATTTTAAAATGGGCTCTTAAAGCATGAGCATCTTCTTTTTTTTTTTTTTTCCCTGCTTTCCCCCCCATCAGTAGTGATCTGTTTTGTTGTGCATTTGCCTTGATACTTGGGGAAAAAAAGAATTTCAGTGGCCATACCTAAAATTCCCTGACTTTCCCAGTTACTGCACATGGCATGGTATAATGGAGAGTGATCTGTAGCTGTGTTTTAGCAGAGCTGTGACTGTGCATAATGTTTACTGAAGAGCTCTGGTGCAAGATGTACTTAGGAGTGAGTGCGTGTTGATAAATTATATTATTGGCCAGCTTTGATAGCTTTGCCTGTGTTGTGTCTGCTGAAACACTGCCCTTGTGTTTCACTTCCCAGCCAGTGTCCCCTTCTCAACAGAACTTCAGTTTCTATCAGTAATGTGGAGTTGGAGTTAAAACTTCTATGTTGTTACATACTCAGAGCACTGTCTGGCTCAGTAATTCCCTTCAGCTCTTTAGTTTGGGCCTCTCACTCTGGATGAGGCTGGGCTTGATGTCCCTTTCCCCAGACAATTCAGAAGCATGGGAACTCTAGGACCAAAATAGACTGTGACCCAACTGGTCAGGCCTGCATTTCCCTCTGCTGATGGAAAAGCTCAGCTTTGCAATTCTGTTGTGTTCTCACACAAGAAGAAGCCAATGCTTTCTTTATTCCTGGATCCAGTATTTGGCTGGGAGTGTTGCTGTATACATCAGAAGAAGCCAAAGAAAATGTTAATGTCTTGCTGATAGCTGTGTAATACTTGCTGGCTTGGTGAGGAGTGTTATTGGCCACTTGGAGCTGCTGAGCCTTGAGGGTCTTGCATTGTGGCTTTGTTTTGTTGGCTTTTTTTTTTACTTCCTTTTGGAATATAAATTCTCTTGTCTTCATTCATAAAATTACTACAGTCATTCATTAAAGTTTTCCTAAGCTGTTTGTTTTGACCTGCTGCAGCAGTTAGTTGCACAAGGTAATTATATGGCAATATAAGGTAATACTGTTTTATTACACCAGGAATTGTGGCTTTGTTCTTGTACTCGCCAGAGGTTTGTTTAGAGCGCTTAGTGTGTGTCTCAACTTTCCTCCGATTCACAAAAACCTGAACTCGCCTGTATTCTGAAGAGGACACTATTGCCTGCATACCTCTGGAAATTTCTTCCTTGCACCCTCTGAAGTAAGGTCTTTGAGGGGATTTTTAGGGAATTTATAGGATTTCTCTGTTTTTAAAAATGGCTTTTTCAGTATCTTAGATAATTTTGTTTATCTGGAGTATTAAGAACTTAAGTCTATCCTATACTTTAACATGTCTGCAAAATGAGCTCACTGAGCTTACTGCACTTTGAGAGGCTTTTCCTGAAAAACTTTTCTTTCCCATTCCCATTTTTATATGTTGGTATTTGAAGTACTGTGGCAGCTACAAATGGCAGGCACTGCCTTGCCCTTGTCTTAAGCTAAAACTTCTATTTTTCCCACTTACCTTTCTGCTTAGCTCTAGTCTTCCTTGCTGAAAATACTAGAAATAAGTCCTACAGTACATATGCTGTTTGTTAACGCTTGCCATAATCTTGCTGCTTCGACCCTTTGGTTTTGGCATCTCTGTCGAGGACTGATAGATGGGGCCTCTTCAGCCAGAGTTGTGCTGTGTCAGAAAAGCCTACACTGACATGGTCTTGATGGGTTGGTTTTGTTTTTACAGAGGAGGTTATTAGTCATTGAGCAAAAATTAGTCTTGCTGGTGCACCACCTGACAGTGGTGATCCCCACCCAGCTCTCCTGTTTGATGGTGTTTGGGCTGTACTTCATGAGGGGTTTCTGTCTCTCTCAGTGCCAAATCCCCATCTTAATCCATCACTGTATGGCATGAGGACTTGGAAAATGTGCTGACTTGGAGACCTCCCTCCTAACCGGTTTTGCTTCCCAGCTCTGGGCCAGGTGGCGGGTGTGTGCCTTTGGATCCAGCCGGAGTTGAAAGGTTGTGTTGACTTAGCACTGGGGCAGCTCTGTGCAAGCCAAATATTTAGCTTTCCATCTGATAACCTGTTGGTTGTTTCCTCTCTTGCAACAACCAAATGCTTATTTTATTCCCAGACCAGTTGGGGCTTTCACAGAAGTTTTGTGTCTTTGTGGCTTCTGGTGTGGCAGATGTGAGGGTGCTGACAAGGTGGCCTTGTGACCAAGGCTTGGGTGCAGGCATCACTGCTCCTTGGCTCTCTGGTGGTTTTGTTTCTTTATATATTGGGTGAGTCAATTACTAGCTTTGTGTCTTTTTCCATTTCAAAATGGGGTTTTGGTTGTTTTTTATTTTATTTTAAATAAATAAATAAGAGGTTCACACTAAAAGGAAGTAAAAATAACCTATAGTAACTAGGACTCTCAAAGTTCAAAGGAAAACTTGTTTGATAATTTGCAAAGATATTAGGATTGCTGGACAACTGCAAGTTTAGGGTTAGGCTGACCAGCTGCAGTGAGGTGAGTTGAGGACATTCGCTACCAAAAGAGCATTTTCAGTTTCAGTAACCAATTGTGCTTTGTGTCAGTGCTCTGCAGCCGTGTCGTGGGGGTGGCTGGCTGCGCTTCCCTTCCAGGGAGCTCTGCACACGTGGCAGGTGTGTTTCCATAAAGCATGGACACCCTGAATGGAAAGTCTTGCCAGGAGTGTCTGTGTTGCTGTGGAGGAGGCAGAGAGAGTCCCTCACCACAAAGGCCATGTGTTGCTTCACCCCCAGCTGTCACATGCTTCCCCAGCAGGAAGAAGGTTGCTTTAATTGAGATGGTGAGTTGCAGTGAGAGACTTGTGGTCTTCTTGAGCCACATTACACCAAGCGAGGATGGCCGTGTTTCCCTTTCTGCTCTTGTGAGTAACTGGTTGTAGGACTTGTGGAGCCAAGGAGAGCCACTTGAATGTTTTCCAGCCTCTGAGAGTTCTCATGTCTCGGTGCAGCAAGCTTCCCAACAGGACTGCAGAGGCTCGGAGTTTTCTTAAATTAAAAAATGTTAACACCATCAAAATAACTGACTGAGCTTTGTAGCGTTTCCAGCAAAGAGATGGGGAACAGGCACACTTTCCATTGTGATGAGTCACTGACTCTCTCCTGATTTGCCTCTTGAAAGAGCTGTTTGGGCAGCTGCTGATGCAGAAACATGATTCTTAGTGATGGGCCTTGGTGAGCAGGACAGGGCTGCACACTGTTTCACCTCTGAATTGGTGAGTAATTCATCTGCCCAGCTTTTTATCAGTAAAGTCTTGCACACAGCTGTGGTTCTTGCCTGCCTTGATCCTGCCATGATCCTGCCTCATCAGGATAGCTGGGGAGCTGATGGGCAGGAAGGGTATCGTGACACAGAAAAAAAAAAAAATTACCAAGTGCTTTCTGTGGTCCTAAAAGCAGGAACTGGAAATCAGAGCATCTCATGCCTTCTGCTTCTGGATTTTCTTGTAACTGTGTCACAAATTAAAGTTTTGTCTCTGTCCTGAAGCACTGTCTGCCCTAGGGTCCAAGAGCTGTCCGTACCCACATCCATTCCTTGTGCATGGGCAGCACCACTGTCTGCTCTTCTGTAGCTGCTCTCCAGATTCTGCCTGTGTTTTTATGATGCCCACATCTGCGTCAGAGAGGAGATCTTGGAGACTAGGTAATATTGGTTCTGAGGATTTGAGGATGAAGGGACCACAAGCATGTCACTTATTTTTTGAGGGTAATTGTAGGTAAACTGGAAAGGACAGTGTGGAATCACATTAATGGACCGAAGAGTCTTGTCAGGAAAAGCTTTTATCTTTCATTACTCACTTCTTCTGCATGACTCTATAAAATAAGATCACTGATGGGGTGGGGAGTGCAAACAAAGAAGGGAGCAGGGTGGACTCTTCATTAATACTTAATATGACTTGGAATATTATCTGTTCAAGTAAGGGGTTTATGGACACCTTTTCCTCTCATTTTCAAAGTCGAATCATGCCTTTGTTTATTAATTGAAAGCTATAAAAACACTTTTCCCCATGTCTTTCTCCTCAAAAAGGAGGGCTGTTGGTCGGTTCAAGGCCAAAAAAAGCAGACTTAGAGACAATCTGATCTGTAATCTCACTGCTTTATTTAGCTTTATCTGTGGAGCTTCAGTTTTGTGTGGCTAGTTTTACAAAATAAAAGCAAACAAAAAAAGGAATTGTTCTTAGGCAGATTTTGCTCCAACAAACGCCTACCTAATTTGATCTAACTCCAGCAAAGTTATTTAAAGCTTGGCTTGAGGAGCTGCCCAGTCTATATGTTCATGAATCACTGTGAAAGGGCTTATTCAAGTGCATTTAAAATATGTGCACTGACGTTAAGGATGGCTTCTTTCCATGGGCCGTTGTTTTTACTGGTAGAAACCTGCATTTTACTGGTTTGTAAAGCCAGGGGCTGGAATTGCGATTACGTTGTGTCCAAGTGTCAGTATTGGTGAGCGTGTGAGGCATACTAATGGGGTGATACTAATGAGACCTGTTAAATTATTTACATGAATTATTGAATGTGGTATAAAATGCCTTCCACTGTTAATAGCACTAATTAGACCACCAACATATTGCACCCATTATCATAAATATCCTGTAGGTCGAATCAGAGCTATTGTTTCAGCTACTACAGGCCCTGTGGTAGCTAAATTTGGCTTAAAATGGCTTTCAAGTTTGTTCTTTTTGGGGTTTTTTTCCTCATTTTTTTCCTTCACTTTAGCTGTTTATCAAAAGTGTCTGAATGCCCTAAGTGAATTCTGCCTTGTTTGTTGCTGCCCCTGCTCATCTTACACATGCAGGAGAATTTTCTTGTTTGTATTTAATTCCTGAAATATAAATATTTCCAATTGAAACTCTAGAACATCCTAGGGAAAATTGTCTTAAAATTCTTGCTTGACAAGAAAGGTAAGGAAGGCTTCAATCTCTCTTGTGTTGCTATTGGAGATATGAGAGTATAAAAGTCTGCCAAAACATACTATTTACCTGAAAACCAAAATTCTCCAATGTTTGCTTGCCTTTCATGCATTTTCATATCTCCTTTTTATTTTTTTTCTCTCTCTCTCCTGGATCTCTGTTTTTTGGTGTGGTTTTCTTGGGTTTGGTTTGATTATTCCAACTGACTTTCGTGTGGGTATGCAGAAAGCATTCATCCTTTGAAACATCTTGATTTTTGTTGAAAGTTTGAGAATTGGTATCCTGGTTTCAATCATGACAATTGTTTATCGGAGTAGAGATGAAGGATGGGAAACTTTAATACAAAGGGCAATTATTTGAGGGAATTTTTTACAGAAGTACTCCTGCACACTGTGTTCATGGTGACAGTCCTGTGACTCACTGAGAAAACTTCTGACATTTCTGCCAGCTGTGATTTCTCAGGATTTTAAAGGAGGTGATGACTGAATTATAAATAGACCATAGGTTCCATCTGTACATTTCAAAGCTACATCTAGAGTTTCCCAGAAGGAGGGTGTGCTTTTTTGGCCCCTGGGTTGGTTCTGGCTATGATATTTTTCCAGAAGGGCAGCTGATTTAGACTCCAGGCACATAGACACACCAAAGTCCTTGTAGTGAGATGCTCACTCAGTGTCTTGTTCCTGTACAGCACACGTGCACTCCAGTTCAATCCTTCGCTCCCTTACATCTGCTGTGTTTCCATTGGAAACTTTCCTGACTGCCAAAATCCTTGCAGTGTCACGTGGGAGACCAGTGAAATAGAAGAAAAATGGTATGGGAAGTGATAAAGTCTGTGCCAGAAACAACACTATTGTTTCTGATATTCTGAGTTGCCCAGCCTCTCTCATACTAGTTCATTTTAAGGAATCGATAGATTTAAGTGTATAATTAAAAATAAATAGGTAAATAAATATGTACAAGTTTACTTCTGAATTATTTTTCTTTTCAGGGCTGGGTTATGTGATTGCCCATTTGAAGTACATGCATACATGTGCGTTTTGCTGCACTTTTCTGCTAACTAAACCCACTTTTAAATGGATGTATTACCTTGATGTCATTTGGGCATTAGCACAGAAGGGAGCTGAACCATGCAGTTTCCTTCAAGGACACCAGTCCGTCTGTTCAGAGCTCTGCCAGAGGGTGTCCAAATTACCTACCAGCATCAGAGCCTGGCAAGTAGCATGCTGCGTGCCTAAAAAGAGCTGTGAAGCTCTAGTAGCTCAACCACAACATGGAGAGGGCTCTTCCCAGGTTTGCTTTTGAAATAAAGCACACGTTTGTGCTGTCTCCAGCTCTGGAGATGCTCAGTTATGCTTTCCAGCCAGCAATAAGTGCTGTCAGTCATTGATGGCTAATGTAAGCAGCCCCTTTTTAGAGACACAATGTCAGTGGTGTTCATTCTGGGTGTGCAAGCAGACACTGACCTGCTGCCATTGAAGTGGCACAGTGTTTTAGAGTGGTGATGGCTGTCCCACAGGGCTCTGAGTGGATGAGAGTGACTTCCTTCTGCGTGAATTTGCCTGGCTGGAGTGTGAACTGGGTGAGTGTGACCAGCTTAAGTGATGTTTCTGCCTCCTTTGCAGATTTGGGAAGGCTTTTGAGTCGCTGTCTGGGTGTCAGGGCACAGCCTGCTGGAGGCACTGGAAGTGGACTGGTTCCTGGTCATGCCCGGTGGAAGGAGGGGACCCAGCCGGCAGCAGCTAAGCCGTTCAGCTTTGCCTTCTCTCCAGACTCTGGTTGGTGGGAGCTGTGGAAACGGTACTGGTTTGAGAAACAGGTGAGGACAAATGTAGGGTTGTTGAGACATCTGTGGCTGGGACAGCACTGAAAGCAAGGAGCCTTGATCCACCCTGAACCATGTGTGGGAGCACAGCTTTGTGGTGGAAGTGGGGGACTGGGAGAGGGGAACCTTGAGCCCTCCATTGTGGCATTATGAGATGGCTCATGCAAGAGGGAACAAGTCCTGTGTGACAAACCTCTTCCAGCTTCTCTTCTCAGCTCTGCTGTGGTACATGCTTCCCTCTGCAGCCCCTCTTTTGACTTCATGCATTAAAACCAGCCCCATGAGGGAATTGTGGCAGTGGTCTCAGCCCCCTTCACCACTCACTGTGGTCACAACAGCCACAGTAGAAATCACACAATGCTTCATTTGTCTTTCCTGCAGCAGCTTCCAGAGCAGTGAGTCCTAGCAAGTGATGAGTCCTTGTCTCGCTCACTTGCCTTCACTGCCCTGGGGAATTAGTGTGACACATCAGAGTACAGCTGTGACTCTTCCACCTACATAATAGAAAGGCAGGGCAGGAGGATGCCCATATTCTGTTTTAGACCTGCAGGTTGATGAAACTAATTCTCATCGTTGGTAAAGATGACCTGCATTTTCTGGGGAAGTTGGGGGCTGAAACAGGAACACAGACGCAGTGACACTGAGATTACCACATTTGGTATAAAAACTGAAAGGGCCCAGCATTACTTCTTGCCATAAAAAGTTGGCAGACTAGAGAAGCTATTTGCTGCATGCTGGGGCCCTGGTATAGGTTCATTCTTACAGAGTAGAGCAATCCAAGCCATTTAGCCTTTACAGACTTCTCTGTCAGGGACAGAGGGACAGATAGCACAGTTTAAGCTTCTTGAGAAGCAAGTGACTGTCGAGACTCTGGAGTCAGGGCCCCAGGGATGCTCCCTGGGAGAGCGTTGCTTATCTGGTTTCAGTCAGACATAGCATAGTTCCTCCACCAGTTCAGTATGCCAGAGCTTTTAGTTGTCCTATCCTCCTCTGCAAGCTAGAAAAGAAGGAAGTGTGAGAACACTTGAGAGGTTAGCCTCTAGGAAGTGGCTGAACTACTCCATTCCATTTTTAGTTAGTCGTCTTTTTAAAAGAGGAACTATGAACAGAAAGACAATGGGCACTTTGCTGTGCTGGAGGAGGAGGCTGGGTGCTAGTGTCATGTCCTGGTGATGGATGGAAAGAGCCAATATTAACTGTTGGGTGTAGCACAGAGTCCTTCATGATTTTTGCTCTGTATGTCTGCTCCTCAGTCTGCAAGTTTACTGAAATGTTGTTGGGCATGTCACAGCACTTCTGACAGATCAAGCTGTCGTCCAGAGAAAATTCTGGATAAGGGTTTTGTCTGAGCTAAGATGATGGGGCTCGCCACCAGCCTCATATCAGAAATAGGAATGCAAGACTGCTGTCACCTCTCCCCTAGTAATGCCCAGTCTCAAATGCACAACCTCAAGAACTATCCTGGAAAATGTCAGAGATGATGTAGAATGTTTACCAAGTAAGTGATGTCCATCTGCTTCAGGAATGGTAGTTCCATCAGCCTGTCGGCACCTCCGATCACAGCACTGATTACTCCAGAGCCTGTGCGTCACTGCCGGATCCCTGAACTACCATTGGATGGGAGCCTTCTCTTTGAATTCCTGTTCTTCATCTACCTTCTGGTAGCCCTCTTCATTCAGTACATCAACATCTACAAGACTGTCTGGTGGTACCCATACAATCACCCTGCTTCCTGCACCTCACTGGTGAGTTCCCCAGCAAGTGCCGTCACTCGGGCTTTTTCATTACACAGTTCCTTTCATGCTTCTTCAATCCAGGAATCACCAAGCATTTGACATTAAGGGAGTGAATGAAAGTTCACATGCACCCCCTCAGTCAGGGCCATGTCATCCCCATTTTACAGGGGAGAAAATCATTGCAGGAGAGAGAGAGAAATCAGCAGGACTCCTTCAGGGGAAATTTCTTGCACATGTTTGCATGGTCTAGCTAGTCCCTAGGGTTTGACACAGAGTTGAGACCCCAGGAGTTGTCTCCTACTGTGAATGCCCCTTGCCAGTCCAAACAATAGAGCCTGAGAGAAGGAAGATGTGCAGATTTTTGTTAGGATCCCACAGCAGGTCAGCAGCACAGCTGGGGAGGGGTCAGATCCTTAGCTTATGTAAAGCTCTTGACCTCCTCGGTTTCAGTGTTCATGCTGTCCCAATAAGCTGCCTGTGAGCCAGCAGGCCTCAAGTGAGCAAAGCCAGCCTGTGCAGCTGGAACCGTGTCCTAAAGGCTGCTTGGAAGCACGAGGTGGTCCCTCAGTTACCTGTACCGACAGGTGGTGCTGGTGTTCCAGTCACCAGCCTCCTGCTCAGCTCTGCCGTGCTGGACACAGCTGGCTTAGAAGTAAACGCATTCTGTTTGGGGCTCCCTACTTGCCAGGATCTAACGGTCATTTGTTTATTCCCATCACAACTCAAGCATTCTTTTTTACCCAAAATGTCCTTGAAGTACCAAAAGCAGCAGTATTCAGAGTCTACTAACTCTTCTAGTCAGAATATATTGGAATGGCTTCACTGAAAAGCTGTAAGAGCTGTGTCTAACTTGATGCAGCTAGAGAACTTCTTCATGGCCAGTGAAGTGAGGTTTCTCAGATCAGCTTGGTTTCATCAGGAAGCACTGGTTGCTACAAACCATTTTTAAGACCAAGAGGGAAAGTGAGCTGGTGTGCTCACTCTGGACTCTAGTTTGGCTGCCCTTTGTCTGATTGTTCAGAGGCTTTTCTGTGGAGAACCTGCAACCTGTTCTCCATGGTAGGATTCTGGTTTTAGAATGTCCCTTTGACCCCAAAAATACCTGCCTGAAGGGTGAATTTGTCTTGTTTTCCATGGAAACCTCTCCATGGGAAGGAATCTCCCTGTGGAGAAAATCTTGCTTCTGGAGATGTTCCTGTCTTACTAATGTTTATTGCTTTTCTTTCATCCCTTAATAGAGAGATTTGGGGAATGCCTATGTGAGGTCCTAATGTACTCTCCAGCAGCCAGCTTTCTAGTCCCACCCCATCTGGGTGGTTTCAGAGTCCCTTTTCCTAGTGAAGACCTTTTTTCTTTCCTCCTTCAGAATTTTCACCTCATTGACTACCACCTGGCGGCGTTCATCACAGTGATGCTGGCACGGAGGCTGGTGTGGGCCATTATCTCTGAGGTAACATTCCCACTGTTCCCTCTCCTGCCTGTAGAACTTCCTGTAGAACATGGCCTAAGAAAATTCTGCAGGTTGGAAGGTTTCTTCCTTCAGAAGAGTCTGGGTGTGAAGGACTAAGATTTTGAGGATGCCCTTCTGCCTTGGAGTTTTCTCCTTGAGACTAGTCATGTCCTGTAGTATTGGGTAGCTCTGTTGGTTCTGCATCTAGGAGGAGGTGAAATGGTCCCACTTGCTTACTTACCTCTGCAGGTACAATATTGTACTTCACTATCTTGTGCTAGAGAAGTGGCCAAGGGAATTGCAAGTCAGGTAGCAAAAAGGCAAATAAGGAGGTTGGCCAAGACAAGAAGAATGAACAGGAGATGAGAGGGGGAAGGGTCAGGAGGAGAATGTCTGACTACACTGAAGTGAAATAGGAATACTGGTAGAACTGCTTTTCCAGTCCTGGTTACTCAGTAACTCAGACTCCAGTCATGTCACCACAGATTTTGAGACCTTCTCTGTGTTTGTGGGAGCAGAACCAGGCCAAATTAGTTCTCTGTAAAAGGTCATTTTCAGGAAAATAGAAGTTTTGTCCACTGAAATGGCTAATACAACTCTAGGCTAAGCAACTAAGCAGTGTTTAAAAATAAGTAAATTAAATAAAGGAAGAGTTACGTCCTGTTGAATAGGTAAGTGGAGAAGGTG
This sequence comes from Hypocryptadius cinnamomeus, assembly GCA_013400635.1. NCBI lineage: Eukaryota > Metazoa > Chordata > Aves > Passeriformes > Zosteropidae > Hypocryptadius > Hypocryptadius cinnamomeus. Next base: position 30,333 of record VYZP01072106.1, on the reverse strand, counting down.
GGAACTCTGAAGGTCTCTTTTCAACTGATTCCTTCCATTTTCATTTATGTTCACATCCTCCATAAAACTTGCCATAGACTGAAATTTCTGCATTGAAATCTTCCATGCAGGTTCTTGAGCATCCAGTGTATTGGCTCTAACCCTTAAGAATCTTTTTGTAGTTCAGTTTCCTTCTCTCCTCTGGAGATTGGATCAGGCTTTCTTGCTGTGCTGCCTCCTCACTACACTGCAGCCTGCACATTCAATAGGGCTAAATTATGGAAGTCTGGGTTTGGGATTGACAAGGTGCACATCTTCTCTTCCTTCAGCTGCAAACTTTCACAATGCTGAGACCTGATCCTTCTAAAGGAAAGAGAGAGAGGAAATGGGTTTCAGGCCATCCTGGACTATCATCAGAGCAATAAGGGACTTAAGCAAAAATATTTTTTTACTTTGCAGCTCTGAATTTTTCTTCAAAGACCCTATTTTAGTCATGCCTCACAACTTATGATTGTTTGAATCTTTTGCATCCTGTCAATCATTAATAAAATTAAAGGCATTTACATTTGTGAGAGAATCAGTTTCCTGCTTCTGAGAGGAAGAGGGCAGCTATCCCTCTTCTAGTACCTCCTGGCACCCCTCTCCCTGCTCCTCCTCCACAGGCATCCCTTGCGCTCATCTTCTAGCAGTGGTTGTTAGAGGACTTCTGAGGGTTTCCTCTCCGTTTGCAGGCCTCTCAGGTGGGTGCAACATCGCTGATGTGCTACATGGTGCGCCTGGTGCTGCTCACCCTCTGTGGATGGGTGCTCTGCTGGACTCTGGTCAACCTCTTCCGCAGCCATTCTGTTCTCAACCTTCTCTTCCTGGGCTACCCGTGAGTGACACCACTTTGTACCTTCTGGGTAGGGGGTCACAGCTGCTTGAGGGTGCCATGAGCCACCGTGGGAAGCAGAGTGTTGGCTGTAATGTCTCTTTGATTTAGGATTAAAAAGGAAGCAGGAGTGGCTGGGGGATGGTGTGAGGAGGTGGCACCAAGCTCATGAAGTGAATTGCCTCAGCTGCTGTTTGAGTGAGGGGCCTTTACTGCTACTTGAAAACTGAGCCTTTGGGATTGTTGGTTCTACAAATGGGATTTAAAAAAACTTCTCTGCACAGGTGTTGAAGCTGCAGCCTCTGGCCTTTTAGTGGGGAGAAGAGTTGGTTGTTAGCTTCTGGAGTGGGGGTTCCTATGTGCTGTCAGTCTTGTCAGGGCCAGTATCTGTTGAGGAGGTGCCCCCTGCTCCCTGTTGGGATGGCTGTTATTTCAGCCATTTTTTTCTTTCCTTCACGGCAGGTTTGGTGTCTACGTCCCTCTGTGCTGCTTCCACCAGGACAGCAGAGCACAGCCTCTACCTGCAGACTGTGGTTACTTGGTACAGGACCAGGTGGCAGATGATGGGGCTTCAGCTGTCAGCAGCCTGGTCAAAGACTTCTTCTCGCTTCTGTGGGAATCCCTGAGAGAACAGTTCAATAATCCTACGTCTATCCCCACGCACAGCTGCCCCCTTTCCCCAGATCTCATCCGCAATGAGGTGGAGTGCCTAAAAGCAGACTTCAACCGCAGGATCAAGGAAGTTCTCTTCAACTCTCTCTTCAGTGCCTACTATGTGGCATTCCTGCCACTGTGCTTTGTGAAGGTAGCTATTGCCTGGCTCTCTCTGTGCCCCTGCCCACTGTCTCCTTCTGAATGTTGTGTGAACTGCTGCCAGGCCAGATTCCTGGTTAATTCCCCTTTTCTCTGTCTCCCCTTTGGCAGCCCGGATAGCGGAGCATGGCTGCATCCGGAGTGCACTAGTACTGCTCCTGGTTGGCAGATAGGTATTGCCATAAATGTGATGCACCTCTAGTCCCATCACCCCACTTACTAACTCCCCTTTTCCCATCCCCTGTCCTAGGCAGATGGATAGCTGCGTTCTTCCTAGAAAAGAGAACCTGTTGTTACCCGTCTCTGATCCAACATCGTGGCTTTTTGAGTGCTTGGATCAGAGGCTTTGGTGGTCAGCCTGTTAGAGCCAACTAGGATGCTTGGCAAACTAAATCCAAGAACCTCTTGCCAGTGTGGGGGTTATATTTTTTCATCTGTCATTTCTCTAACTTGAATAAGCTCCAGTTCGTGCAGAGAAATGGGCAGGGCTCCACAATCCATGTAGCAGTCTTGGTGCAATTGGTGCTCCTGGGACAGTTCTGTGGCAAGCAAACTGCCTTGTTACCTGCTGCTGGAGGAGGAGATGCACCAGCTGCAGCATCATCCCCTGCCCTTTCTCCTGCAGCTCAAGGAGAAGGGAGCCGTGAGTGCTTCCTAAGCTGTAACCCTCCGAAATCACCGGTCCAAAAGAGCATGCCTGTAACGTGTGGTGTGGGTCTGCTGGATGCACATGCAGTATGTCCCTTGTCATTCCTCCTTCTGCTTTGTGACAGTGGTGCCAAGTTCTTGTCTGGTCTCTTCGCAGAGCACCCAGTACTATGACATGCGCTGGTCCTGCGAGCACCTCATCATGGTGTGGATCAATGCCTTTGTCATGCTCACCACGCAGCTGCTGCCTCCCAAGTACTGTGACCTGCTGCACAGGTCTGCCGCCCACCTCGGCAAGTGGCAGAAACTAGAACATGGCTCCTACAGCAATGCTCCACAGCACATGTGAGTGTGGGGATGGGCAGAGCTTGGCATGCCGAGCAAGGGGCTGAGACGTTCTAGTGGATGAGCAAATACCAGCAGTGTTTATCTACTTAGGATGTGTCTCCACTCCCCATGCAACTCTGCTGGCCTCGTTCACTGAAAAGAGAAATGGTTGCTCTAGAGAGCTGTCTGAGCTCCTCCAGTCACTGTTCCTTCACAGTAATGAATGCTAAGATTCTTCTTGGCCACTGGAGAGTATCTTGAGCAGAGGCAGGGGGTGGCTCCTCCACTGCAGTGGACAGGGTTCTAGCACTGGGAGCCATTTGTTCATATTACTTAAGAGTCCGTTGATGGGTTATGATCACCCCTCTGTGCTTTTCCAGTGGGAGCTAGGACATGTCCTTGTGGCAGAGGCTTTGGTATTTTTCAAGATGCAGTCCGTTCCTGTGAACCCTCATTTAGGAGGTTGGGAGCACAGATGGTAACACTCTGGCATTGTTTCCCCACAGCTGGTCAGAAAACACAATATGGCCACAGGGAGTTCTTGTGCGACGGAGCCGGTGCCTGTATAAAGCAGTTGGGCCTTACAACGTAGCAGTGCCTTCAGACGTGTCCCATGCCCGCTTTTATGCAAGTATCTCTTCTCTTGCTTGGTGCCTTACAGCTGTGGGAGGGAGGAGAGGCTCAAACCCAGCTGCAGCAGGAGAGAGCTGAGTGTTCCATTACAAGCTGGTGCTGTTGAACAAAATACATGTTGGCAGCAGTGGGGCTTTCCCATTCTGTCTTACAGTGACCTCTGGGCAAGATGGGAGCCACGGCTGCCTTGTCAGTGCTTTCTCATTGAGGTGACACAGCTCTCCCATCAGGCAGTGGCATTCCCCTGAGAGGTTTCTAGTTAACACCTTTCAGGGAAATGGGAAAGTGTGTCAGCAGGCCAATAGGTTTATTTCACCCACTTCCCCTTCTCGAGCAAAATGCCACTTCTACATGCCTTGTTTCTTACTGTTTTCCCTAAGTAGCAGCTAATGGTGGCTGGAGCACAAGCATTGCTTCTGCCCTGCAGTGGTCCCTGACAGCATTATGTCCGTATTGCTCTTCACTTCAACCCAGCAACAAATGACAGAAATCTCTCGTTCTTTACTCTTTCCCTGCAGTTCCTCTTTCACCGTCCCTTACGGCTGCTCAACCTGCTGATTCTCATTGAAGGCAGTGTGGTCTGCTACCAGCTCTACTCCCTGCTGCGCTCAGAGAAGTGGAACCACACCCTCTCCATGGCCCTTATCCTTTTCTGCAATTATTATGTCTTATTTAAGCTCCTCCGGGACCGGATAGTATTAGGCAGGGCATACTCCTACCCACTTAACAACTATGGACTCAAGGCACACTAGGCCGGCCAGACGTGTACCCCTTCTCTTCCTCATCCCACAGGGCAGGGAGGGAACCTCAGAAAAAAAAAAATATTTTCGTACAGTTCTATTTTTTTCTTGCGACGTTTATAAATATTTAAAATATTTTATATTTTGTATACTATTGTTTTTGTGGGGCGGGAAGGGAACCAGTGGCAATTAAATGTCGCTTTATAAACAAGGTGTTATTTTATATATATATATATTAAAAAAAAATCCATGTGTATATACAGTATATCTATACCCATACATATATCTATGTGAAGCAACAGGATTGTGTGTGTGGTCACTGTGTCTGCTTTGCTCACAGAACTGCTGGTAACTAGGAACTGGTTTGCTGTAGAATTCAGATAAACTAAGAGCCAGGGGAAAAAAGGAAACACAGGGCCCTTTCACCAGGATGAGTAAAGTTTATTTTAGTGACCTCAGTACTAGGAAATTCTTGCACTGGAAATGTGCATTGATGAGATATGTTTAGGCAAAGGGAGGAAGCAGTGGTACTGTCAGCCAGTAAAAACTCAGTTCTTTCTTCTTCCCACTGTTAGGAGGATGCAGGTATTTTTAAAAAATAACTGTTTACTTTAGCCTCTCTCCTCCTAGCAACCTGAGCTCCCTCACCATGCCCACAGAATGAACTAAATATTGAAATTAGAATTTTAATGTAGTGAAGCATTTAGGAAGGGATTTGAAATAAATAGCTTTATCTAGCAGGGTCGTAATTGAATATTTTAAACACTCATCTCATAATTCCTTGAGTAATACCATTGAATTAGGAAATATTCAGCTATTTTCTTCAAGCAGTAATGTTCCTAACTGAAATTTATGCTTGTGAAACTCTTACAAACTCCCTTATTGCTAAGCAGTACATTTCAGCAGTTTCATTGTAATTTATGTTGGTAGTGTTAATAACTTATCATTAATAATATAGGAAATGCCTTGCTTTGAGACTGTTCTTCCTAAAGCTGAGCTATACTAGACTCCAGTGAAAAAAGAGCTGTGGCAATATCCCATTCAAAGTAAAAAGCATTATCAACCATACAATTAACTCTGCATGCTGGTGACAGCTGATGGCAGGAGTTGATGTTTTAACTCAGGAAATTAAGCAGGGGACAACAATGCAATGTTCTTGGATTCAGATGCCATCTGACAACTTCAGCCATTAGTAAAGTGCTAGCTCTGGTTAAGTTGTATGTAGGTATGGGAAAAAGAAATCCCAAAACTATACTGAGTTTGGGAGAAACTGCAACTACTTTGTTTCTTCTTTCCTTCCAAGCTACATAAGAATTCAGTGATCTCTGCTGTCTTAGGACAGCTGCTCCAGCAGCCTGATCAGAATTCCAGGATGCCCAATAAGGTAGACAACAGTAGATACCAAAATGAACACAAATGCTTAGGTTTAGTTACTCCTAAGCCTTTCCTTTCACATGGCCCTAATGTTGCTGGCAGGACAAAGGTACTAGGGAATTTACAGTCTGGAGCCTTTCAATAAAACAACATGGTGGCTTACAGCCACGTCATGCTGTATGTAGTAATCCATGTCTACCTTGATTACTTTAGGAAGTAATTTAAAGATAAGAGAAGACTGGCTTCTTATATAGAGCAGGCTCTTTGCTGCATATGCTCTTTTCTCTGTGCAACACCTTTCTTGCATCCAGCTTCAATTTTGCAGTAGCTCAGTAGCATTTCCTACAAATTCCACCTGTTTCTAATAGCTGGCTCAGCATCCCTTGAACAGTATTTCATAGCACTATCCAGCGGTTTCTTCCATTTGGACACCTAAATGATAGTCGGCTTATATATAAGCAACCAGCAGGAGAAAAGAGGCTCTTCAAGGCTTAGCTTGGGAAATGGAGATGTGCAAAAGAAAGTCAAAACACTGCACCAGGGCTTTGGGGTGGAGTCAAGGAGGGTTCATGGTGTGACTTTTCCTCCCCTTACATGCCAGGCTGAAAGGGAGGCAGGACTCTGGGGCAGTGAGCACACCCAGACACTGTGCAGCCGTTGGGCTGACCTTGCACTGTTGGCAGCACCTCCTTAGCTACAGGCTTTATGGTTTGCTCCCAGTGCCTGAGTACAGGGCCAAAACAAACACTGCCTAAGTGCAGGTGGGTTAAGATCCTCCTCGTTCCAAGGGTGCTAGGCAGTGTTTGCTGCCTTTCTCCTTCAGAAACAGTACCTTTGTTCTGTCCTGGAGGAGAAGGAGTTCCATGGCAAGGTTAAGGTTGTACCTTGCCATGTACAGTAGTATGAACTGCCCGCGTGCAGTCCTGCAGATGCAACTGCCTTCCACCCATACACAGGACCCCTACATGGGAAGAAATTGTAGAAGATAGTTGCAGCTTCCCTTGTTGGCAAAACCCCAACTAGCTAGCACATTTAGTCTCAGTATAAACTGGACCATCCATCAAGCAGGGAGCAGAAATTATGTCTGCTCAGCCTCAGTGCCCAATTAGATCAGTGGTTTGTCCCCTTTCCTCAGATGGGCCTGCTACTATGCCTTATTCTGATGATCACTGAAAACAAGTTCACTCTAATACTTGGTCAGGTCAGACTAGGAAAAAGCCAGACTTGTTCCCCATATCTTGGTTGTTCCATCATGCGAGGATGTCATAATAAATGGATGGTTTTTTGGTCTGGTCACGGAATTGCTCTAGCTTTAGGCCGATCCTCAGAAGAACAGCTTCATCCCACCATTTTGCCATGACCTGAGAGAAGATGAGAGGCAGAAGGAAAAGGATGAATGAAAAAAAGTAGCATCATATAGATGCTCTTCAAAGCCTTGGAAACAATTTCCCCCCGCCTCGACATCCTCAAAAGTTGTTTTCTCCTTTTACCCCAGTAAGTATGGCATCACTGTATTTGGGATAACGGCAGCTGTGTGACTTTCAATTGCAAGACATAGATCTTTCCTTTACATGAGACATGTTTCAAGGGGAAAAGATTTAAAAGAAGTTAAAGAAATGAGAAATAAGAGAGGAAAGGGTAGCAACAAATACTGGGTATTGATATAAGTAGACAAGGAGACTGAGAAATCTTTCTCCAAGATACCTCTGCCATTTAGGAGTGAGGCAAATCACCCTCAAATTAAAGCTTTTATTTCCAGTACCTGCTTGCTCCTCAAGTGAGCTGTGTGAAACAGGTTGTGATGTTTCAGGACAAAGCCAGCTGGGGATTTTGTGCCCCAGCATTCACAAAGAGCAAATACTCACCTGGAGGCTAATTGGAAGCCCAGCAGTAGAATATCCAATGGGGACCACAAGGCCTGGAATCCCAGTGAAGTTACCAAGCTGCATGAACCTAGGGGGAAAAAGCTGTCATCGGTATTCCTGGGGACAGCAGCAAATTCACCCTTTTTTGGCAGAGACAGCTATGATTAATCTCTCCCACCTTACAGTCTGAGGTTCTTTGCCAGCTGTTCCCAAACATTTGTTTCTGTAGTGCAAGTAGCACTTTCCTTACCTCATGGACCGGACTGTGAAGGACATATCGCTGTTCCCAGTCAAGAGGTCAGATTCATGAATTCTTGGAGCAGTGCAAGGAACAGCTGTGGAGGAATCACAAAATGACTGAACTTGAAAGGGACTTCAGGAAGTCATCCTGTCTAACCTTCTGGATCAGGAATGGTCAGCAACTGCAGGGTGCCCATGACCATGTCCAAATAGCTTTTGAATATTCCCAGGGATGAAGATCCCACAGGCTCTCTGGGCAACCTGATGCAGTGCCATGGATACAACCACTAAGTCTAGAAATACACAGTGGTCTCTCTAATCAGGCTGCATTATCCTCTAAGGGTGCAAGGCACAGCAAAGTGCAGAAAAGTCATACTTTCAAAATTGAGGAGGGAAAGTTAATGAATTGACTGCTCTTAAAAGGCACCATACAGCTGTTTAGGACTGTCTCTTTAGCCAAGAGTGCCAATACCTGGTGTAAGGATACAGTTCACAGTGCTGAAGATCTCTTGCAAAAATCTCATGCTCCGAGTTCTCTGTCGATTTGCCTGCAAGCAGAGAGAATACTGTCTGATGGGCCCTCTTGGCTCACAAAATTCATGTTTGATGTTGGCAGACTCTGCCCATCAGCATCTCTGCCTTTGCAAAAGAACATCATTCCCGCAATTTGGAATCAGGGTACAGGGCAGGTGGCATGTCCTCCGTGGTGCCCTACCATCCTGCATGCATTCACAGCAGAGGACAGCTAAAGCTGGGTGACATCTTCCCATGGATATGGGGAGGCTAAGAGAAGCCCCTACCCCACCTTTACAGTTTCACTAAGTGCCTCCCTTCAGCCTTCACCCCAGTCTGTTCCTTACCTTAATATAATCCAGAGCTGTGAACTGGCAAGCCAAGGCCAGGCTAGCCCGAGTTTCCAAATTCTGAAATAGAAAAAACTGATCAAGGCTCTGCTTGCAGGAAACTGAACTGTGACAGCCCAGGAGTTCTCCTCCAGGTCTGCTCTTCTATACCAGTAGCCACCCAACAGGTAGTTTGTCATAGAAGAAGCAGGAGCACCTCAGGTTTCTCACTGACATGACATTTGATCTGTATCAGCCAGAACAACTACTGACACTGCTCCAAGCTGCTGCTACTTACCATTTCATGGAAATGTTTATTGAAGTCGGGTTGCAGGAAGTCCCTCATCTCACTGAGAATGCAGATCACATGTGCCACTCGGACTTCCTCCATCTCTGGAAGAGAGACTTCAACCACACTGGCTCCCAAACTCTGCAGGTGCTTCACCGCTGTGTACAGGACAGGTAAAGCACAGACAGCATCCCTGAGTTCTCCAGACTTCACAGAAAGGCTGCAAATCCCCTGCAGAGTGAGAGTCTCCAAACGCCATTGCAGGGCAAGCATCTTCAGTGCACCCTGTGGCATGCACAGCTGCTTCCCACAGGGAAATGCTTTCAACCTAACTACAGCTCAGTATTCCAACAGGGCAGGGGCTGCAGACAGGTTCCTAACTTACCTGCTGTATTTTAATTAAATTCACCTCACCCCTCTAGCCTCCCAGTTAAGCCAAGGAGTAAAAGGACTGACAGTTTCCCTGAGCACTTCACATGACCAGTGTTCTATCAGCATGGAGTGATTATTTAGCATCAAGAGATCCCATTCAAAGCCTTTTCTGAACCATAATGGTAAAGGAACTAGGGAATACTCAAGAGACCAGGTAAACAATACAGAGCCACTACATCTTCATGCACTTTAACAAGGCTGAACACCAAGACTTTAGGAAAAGTGAATCTTTTGCAGTCTGAAAAGAATCCTCTTCTTTCTGTGACCCCATCTTCTTCATAAATACCCAAGCTTGCCTATGATCCATCTCTCCTAAGAAAACTCTACAAATGTAAAAGTGTGTTTGTGGAAATAACGAGGGTGAAGAAAATCCAAGCAAAGCCTGAATACTCAGCTCCAGTGCAACCACCATACCAGGCATTGTAGAGGCCTTCTCCCCTGCCCCCAAGTACTCACCAGGGTCAATTTTGCTTAGTCTAAACTCTGACAAAATCACCCTAAAGGCAGCACTTGGCAGATTTCAAGGAAATACCAGAGGACTGGATATATCACAAAGACCCAAAGTACTCTATTACTACTGAGCATTATGTTCTGAAACAAGGCCTTCCCTTAGAAGTGTTTTACCATTAAAGCCTGCAGAGTATTACCAAGCACAGATCTGTCTTTATACACACAGAGGCTGAGCACACTGGACTGCATTCTTCCATTGTAATCTGACAAGCCTACAACTGCTGAGCTTTTTAACCCTCAGAAGTCAGGGGGGCTTCCCCAATACAAAGTTACTGCTGTTTATCCAGCAGACCCCTTTAAGCAACTGCCTTTAAGGACTTCAGGCAAGAGCTATTTAATGCATACATAAGAGGAGCACCAAGTGACACCAGAACATCAGGCACAATAAGAGACTTACAGACTTTCCCTCTTTACCTTTCTCACAGGCAGACAGGACTTCAGCATCACATGCCTAAAGAGTAAGAGGAAAGAACTTTAGTAACTGCTTTCTTCATCTTGGTGAGCACATTCACCAGGACTTCAGTCCTCATGGTGCTTTCCTTGTTCCTGTCCCTAACAGCAGTGAAACAGGACTTAGGTCACATGCTGCAAGAGAACAGCTTGCAGGTCACACCCTTAATGAAAAGGAAAGGCCACCTTTTCCAGAGCAGAGAATATTCCTCATCTGCACTGTGCCAGACACAGAAAGTGTCTTTTTTATACCTTCAGGAAGAAATCCTGAGTACATTTGTGGGGTTGTATTACAATTTTCAAGCAGTACTAGCTTGCAAGCCCCATTTCTACACTGGAATAATGAAATAACATTCAGCAGCTACAGCACTGTCACCAAGTGGATACACTCCTTTTCCTCATTTGATTTTAAACTAACTGCCTTTTGTTATCAGTTCAGAAGCATTGCTTCCAATAGAATCAGCAGTATCATTACCTTTCCTCATGCCTCCAACAGACTCTTACTCAAAAGGCTGCCTTAGAAAAAAATATCTCCATGTTGATGTTCTCACACATGCTGTATTATCTTCCAACTACAGGACTAAATATGAGAAGCTTTAATGATGACAGACAAGAGAACAATGAATGCACTGGATTCCTTTAAAATCTTGTTTTGCAAAGCAGCAGAAAGATAAGAGATAAACCAGGCACCTTAAAAAATGTCCAGTCCACTCCCAGTTTTAAGCCTTTCAGGTCAGGAGCACACATATCAGATAGGGTTGCTTTGGGCTGTTTTAGTCCTGCAGGGAACAAAGAAGAGTTCCTCCTTTTATTCTAGGATGCCTCTAGGAAGGGAGAGCATCTGGGCACAGGGAGGGAGAGGGTTCACCTACCATATGGATAGAGCAGATCTGGCTCAGCAAGGATACTGTAAACAATGGCTGCATCTGCCACTGATGTACAGATAGGGCCTGTAAAAGAGACCAGTTATAAAAAAGTGACAAGAGGTAAATAGTACCTTCCTCCCCAGGTCTTTTCTAGGCAGAGATTGCCTCCCCTGTGAGAGAGAGCAGCACACAGCAAGGTCCCTGAAAGGGAGCACAAGTCCTCTTACCTACACTGACTGTGGAGTAGGAGAGTGGCAAGCAGCCATGACAACTGATGCGCCCAAATGTACCTGCAGAACAAGAAATGGGACTTAGCTGGGTATCAGCAGTCACTGGGAAGAGCCACCTAGATGGCTCTGGTGCACCCAGGGTAAACAGCAAACCCCTGCCAGCCACTTTTATGTCTGCTGTTTCAGAGCCCAGTCTCTCATTCTTCAGTACCCTGTTCTGCTGACCACAATCTGCCTCATCAGTAAAACATGTGAATAGTGAAATTGGTTTCCTCCCGTAGAAATTATTTAGTTGAGGGGAAAAATGTGTAGGAACATTTTGGAATATTTGTATTAAAATATGCAGAAGCAGCATTTGTGGTGTGGCGGATGGGGAGGCAGGAGCAGGATTATCAACAGCAGGAGACAGCACCCCATGGGAGGGCTCACCCACTTCACTGGTGAGACTTCATGCTCAACACCAGCTGTATTCTGCAAGTACTCATATCACCTTTCTGACCAGTTGCATTTTGTTATCATCATCATCATCTTCCACAGATGAATCAAGATTTGTCAAGCGTACCACATGTGAAGGACGGAAAGAGAGTAATGGCTGAGTATCTGGTCTCAGATGAAAGGTAGAAAGGAAAGGGTAGAAAGGAAAAGCAGCATGCGTATTTTGTTTAGTATTTTACATAAGTTTGACATGAGGTTTTTTGAACATATGCTCAACAGAGAGTAGAGAATACTTCCATGCTGCCATGCTAACCCTCATGACTCTCAGGTTGTTACATTTCAGAGTTTTTCTGGTCAAATTTACTTCACAGGAATTAATAGGTGTCTGACTTGTTTGTGGCATTCTATCTGGAACAGCAAACAAAACAAACACACACCCCTCCATGATTAAAGGGCTCTACCTTTCAGCCCCACCACACCACAGAACGAAGAAGGAATCCTCACAGAGCCTCCTCCATCTGTGCCAATAGCCACAGGGCAGAGACCTACAAAAAACCACACATTGGCCTGTGATCAGAGACACAACATGTTGCCCTGTCCATTCTACCAGCAGCTGCATCCAAGACAGCACACAGAGCTCTCTGTTTAGCTACAAGTTCCCTCTGGCTGCTAAACCCAACCCCCCCCAAAAAAACTAAATGCCTGAGGTACTCTGGCTCAGGATCTTTCTCCCACCAGCTCCATTTAGGACCACCTACCTGCTGCTACGGCTGCTGCTGACCCACTGGAGCTCCCACCTGTGAAGTGGTTAGGATTGTAGGGATTCCTAGGGATCTTGTGGTACCTGAAGCAGACAAATATTGTTTAACTTTTTCTTAGGAGGACTTTGTGCACTATAGGGCAGGAAAAGAAACATAGCTCAGGGATTCTGATCTCTTGGTAAAGAGGCACCATTTAATCTCAGAAAGTGCCTGTCCCTAAAAAACAGGATGCAAAAAAGACTTCTGTCTCAGAGTCCAATCTCCTGTGAGCATAAGCAGCCCATCCAAAATAGGCCCAAAGCAAGAGAAAAGATGCCGTTTCAGCTCTTCTGTTGGCAATGGCACTGTGCCATTACTGCCTGCCACAGTGCATGATGCAATTCCAAAAGGTGGAGCAGTTGGTGGCCAGCAATCCTTACAGACAAGCAAGTCAGCTCTGCCCTTTATTCCCAAGCAGCAGCTCCTCACGTCTCCAGCCTGACCACAGCCCCAGCCAGCAGAGCCCTGCCAAGCCGCTGGGTATCCAGCCGCCCTCCCACGGTGAGGAAATGCTGGCATGCTGTTGCAGCCGAGGGGGAGCCCTAGTTCCACCCAGCTGCACATGCACTAAGTGTGTCTCTACACAAGGCTTAGCAAGGCTGTGAGCACCACTGTTCTGGGGCTGAGTTCTCAGCTTGGCTATAGCTGGACAATTCAGCATAGTAAAGCAAATTCAGTGAACCTGTTTTAGCTAGGAAATAAAACCACTGTGTTCTCCTGAGATGACTGTACCTTTTTCTCAATGTTCTAGGCCTTCAGCCATCACTGAGGCTGAGCATTACATGACTACTTGTTTTCTGTCACAGCTTTTGTGTACCACTCATACTATAAACATTCACACCTCCAGGCCTGTAAGGCCTGACAAACCAAGTTCCTTACCCAGCAGACAACACTTGGAGCCTCTCCATCCTTTGGCTTCAGGAGCCTTCAGGCTTCCACAGCTACTCTAACCCTCAAGTGTACAGTACTGGGTTTTCATACCCCCAGGGTTCTGTCATGCTTCCCCTTATTTTTGTACTCTTCCCTGTGAGTTCTGGACAGCCATAGGTATTTCTAGACTGGGAGAAGAGAGAAGAAAGGGATTTTTACCTATTAGGGTTGCATCCAGTTGCTCCAGTCCCTAGTTCATGCATGTTTGAAACCCCAATAATGATAGCCCCAGCCTCTCGCAGCTTCTTGGCCACAGTAGCATCTTCTGTTTCTGGCTGTGTCCCAAGATACACTGTTCCCACTCGGTGATGGTAAGGCACCTTAGCAAGAAGACATCTAATTATTCATTCTAAAACCCTGGCAAAGGAGCACATGCACACTTCATCATCACAACAGATCACAGACATTAGGACCCATGGAGGTAAGCAAGGGCTAGGGAGCACCACTCTTCAACTTGTCTTGTGTTGATCTCTGTCACTTAACTCTTCAATGTTTAGAGGGACACTCAACCCTTCAATATTTGGTCCTTCTCCCATGCAGAGGAGTCCTCTTCACACCATGATACAGTAGAACAGAAACATGTAGATGATCAAAGCCTGCCTCCCTGCAGCAATGCAATTGCTATACCCAGAGGCTGAAGATCACCTTGGCCCCACGGCACACAGCTCTGTGTTTCACCTTTCTATGGACAGAGCTACGTCATTTCAGATCTGCATGCTTTTGAAGCCTGGCATCAAGATTAGTCGAATGCCAAAATAACAGATGGGCTTATTTTCAGGATATGCTAAGTACTCTTTACTTCGAGGCAGCAACAGAAGAACCTGTACATAAACAGGACTCCCACCATAGGGGTAGGTCTCTGCAGAGCCTACAACAGCCTGATGGAACTGCCTCAAGTATTTACTGTTACCCATTGGCCACAGGTAAAAATCTTTGTCAGTAGGAATTTTCAAAAGAACTTGTGTATTTCTGGCACGTGTATATTTCAAGGTGAGAGGGATGTTTTGCCAGTGGAGCAGAATCAGTGCCTGAGAAATACAGACAGTTACACCCACTTTATAGATGCTTTTATACATTCTCATTTCATCATAAGAGACTGTTTCCCACACCCACCCTCTATTCCCCATGGATTAAAAAGATCAGTACAAGATATGGAGCACGTCTGCTGTATGCAAGATCTGTCTTCACCTTGCAAAACTTGTTAATCCTACTCACTACAAACCCACATACAACCCCTCATTACAAACATATTCTCTGGCTTCTGCTGAGAGGCTGGTCTCAAAACCTTGTCACAGTGAGCTGTCCAGGTTAACCACCTGCAGCAGGAACTGGCAGCTAGACAAGGAAACTCACCACTTTGAACTCTTCTTTCAGGCACACTGGGATGCCATCCAGACACGACAGGGTACACTTATTCTTGTAACGAGTAGTGGAGGCCTCAGCCATCTGCACAGAGAAAAGAAAAAGCATAAAGCATATGCTATACATATATTTAGCTGAGCTGAAGGTCATCACCAGTATTGGAATGGATATAAAAAATGGCTTTCTTGGCCAGTCTATCAAAGTTTCCTTCTTCCACCATATGCTGGTGGGAAACTACAACTTGGAACCATCTACACTAATGGATGCCACATAAGCACAGAAGTCCTATTATAAACAGTCATCCAGCAGGAAACAGATTGATTTAATGCTACCTCTTTCCTTCACAGGAAGGAAAGCAAACTTGTTTGCAGTCCTCTAAACAGAGAGTAAGGAAAAATGTACTTATTTTTCTGTGCATATTGGCCCTTCTAATGGATGCTTGGGGTGGCAGAGGCCCCTTTCCTACCAGAGGCAGACATTACCAGCATTATTTGCTCCTGGTCCCATTGCACTATGGCTCTGAGCGGTGGCGTGGATTTGTCACAGTCCTCCAACATGGCAATGATGTTCTTGGCTACCTGGGTTGGCGTCAGCTTCCCACTCCTACAGGACAGGAGTTGAGAGTTTGTTACAAGACCTCCCTCACACATCCACTCACAGGGTTTGTCTCCCATGCAGCAAGATGGCAGCTGTCACAGCTTTAGGCAAGAATTAGGCAAGAATTAGGTAAGCAAGAATTAGGTAAAAATCTCTGTGTGGTGATTATCTGAATGCTGTTGACACCATCAAGACTTCTTCTCCTTAAGGGGAGAATTTGCCTACACAGAATGCTCCTTAGAGGAGAGGCAAAAGCTAGGAGAGTTACCAAAATGTTCCTGAACCACCAGACAGATAAACAGGGAGAAACAGCTGACAGCTATACTGAGAGTCCTCAAGCTCCTAAAAGCTTGGAAGCTATGAAACTTCCAGTATATTGAGCTAAGACCAAGAGGTCAGGCCCCTTTATCCCATTACAGAGAAGGGGCTGCCAGCAGTGCTGTCATAACCCACCTTTAATAAACCTTCCCTCCCTCCTGGCAAGGCCGTGTTACACCACAAACACACCATCTCTGGCTGACACAAAAGCCTTGAGGCCAAGATGCACCTGTAACACCAGACTGCAGTGTCAGCCCTTTGCTCCAATGCCACAGCCTGCAGGCAGAGGTGGCCCCCGAGGAACAAGTTCTAGGGGTCCAACAATATTTTTCCAAGGGCTCCACTTCTGGCACATGTCCCAGAGGCAACTAGGATTACCAAGCAAACAACAGCTCACAGAACCCCAGAGTCAGGGGGATGTTTTCAGCTCTTTCCAAGCTGGACACGTTTACTGGGTGAAAGCAGGTGTCATGCTCAGAGAAGCACAAGGAGCTGGGGAACCAAGGGATTCATCAGAGACCCACAGTATGCACAACTGGCATAACCCAGATCAACCTTCACCTACTTCTCAATCATGTCTGAGAAAACAAGATATGTAGAAATCTCTCTCAGACAGGACTGACACTAAGCCAAAGAAAATGGCATTTAAATATCCTTGCAGGGCTTGTAAAGTTGTGCCAGCTCTCACAGCTGACTTTCCTTTGTTATTCTACTAAAGGAAAAGAACAGCAGGAAGTGATGATAAACAATGGCACCTCAAGAGCAAAGCTAACAAAGAGATGCCCGAGAGCCTGTGGAACAGTGGCAGCCCACAGCAGAGGAACATGCGGCACAGGTTGTTTCCAGACCAGAATTTCACCTACCGGTAGCATTCCAGATAGTCTTTGATCCCTTTGAAGCTAAACCCGTTCCTAGCAGAATCAGACCTGTAAAAGAAAGGATTAAAAGGTGCAACTGTGAGCTACCACAGCCAGGTTTGTTCACACCTGTAGACTTCAGCATCACTGTCCAATGCAGATTTGGGCACCACTCACAGCAAACCATGTGGATTGCCAGCCCCTGCATTGCACCTCACACTCTGTCAGACTCCTTGCACACAAGCCAGGCAATAGGCACACTACGGATGCCACTGAAATAAAGGACCAGTTTTGCCAGTATGTTTTAGTTTCTTCATATTCCTCCTGAATACCAGCAGTCATTAAACTGTTCAAAATGTATTCCAGATTTACATTTGCTACCCACCACTACAACATTATAGCCTACATGGAATATACTTGTGAATCTACTCCCAGGACCTCTGTCAAAAGTTCAATCCAGAGACAGCCAGCAGCACATCTGGGTGTGTACTGCAGGAGTGGGAAAAGGCACCATGCAGCTCACACAAGCAAACTGCTTCAACACCAAATCAATAGCTCCAGCACATAAGCAGTAGACCATTTCTCATCACTAACAAAGTTAATTTCTTGTGCACCATTTTCTCTAGAACCTGTGTTCCTTCCCTTCTCCAAGCAAACCTGGTGCTCTCTTTGAGATTCCCTGCAGGCTAGAAACAGCATTCCTGTAAAGTCACATAGAGGAATCTATTTACTGACTAGCCAAAGTGTACCTGCTCTAAAAGTGCAACCAGAGCCCTGGTAAGGACAGAATTTGGTCTCTCCCCAATAGGCAGACTTTTCCCTTTCACATTGCTTGTAATTACTGGTGATTTGTAAGTTATAAAAGGCAAGATGACTGACAGCACTATTTGTTTTGTGAAATGGCTGGGCATGGAAACAAGAATTCAATCTAAATTGCTGACAATGACAGCTTCCCACTAACGTAACAGTGCCAGCACGTGTATTCTTCCACTTCTCTCCTACACATCACATACTGACCTTGCATCTGTCAGCTCCTTGATAACATCTGAAGGGCTTTTAGCTTCAGACTTGTCTTCTGTAACCCCCGCAGCAACCTCTGGGATAAACGTGGGATCTTCATGAATGTCAAGGGAGCGCATAAGCAAGAAGTTGTTTATTCTGAATAAGAGAGAGTCACTGCTGGAGTTTTCAACCTCGACTATGACTAATTTTTCAGACTGTTCAGAAGGAACCTTACCCAAGAACATTTTGTCTTAGCAGTCTGCTTTCACAGCAGGGAGTTGCAACAGTTACAAGCTAATCTCTCTCATATATTTCCTAAAGGAAGCATCAAATCTATTCTGACTGTTTAACAAAGCCTCCTACCTCTTGATATAAGGCCAGCCTCTGTAAACTCGAGCTGGGAAAGAAATGGTGGAAGCTTTTGATTCACTTTAATCAGACCTCTCATACACAGACTGAACAAGACAGGAGTGGAGAGGAAAATAAAAGGAGAATGTAGTGTAAGCCATACATTCAACCACTAATCCTGTTAAAACAAGCACCTCTTCAGACTTTTCCATGACCTGATTGAACATAGTTTGTTTGCAATCAAATACAATGGGGATTGCAGCATAAATCCACAGCTTGGACCACACAAAGCAAGGAGATCAAAACCCTGTCACAGATATCCAGGAATGATCTGCAGTTTAACAGCAGTGACACTTGCCTGGGTTTGATTTGCTCAAAAAGCCCAGATCCCAAGTCAAATTCAGGGGTGACACAGTTCTCAGTGTCCTGGGATCTGCACAGATGACCCTTCAAATGATGGGCAAACTATATGAAAAAAGCATGAAGAGGTTCCTGAATCTCTTACCCAAGTGTCCTCTTTACTCCTCGTGCAATGTATACTCTAAATCAGTTTCTGAACAAAAACACATGTGAGAGAAAGAAGAAAGGCTGTCCTAAAATAGAGAACATCATTAAAAATAACTTACCAAAACCTTTGAACTTTATGTCTGGCCTCACTTCCCCACTACTACTATTATTTTAACCCTATCAGTGATAAGAACAGCATATTTGCACAGCCACCAGCTTTGAAAAGAAGACTGTCCTTTAACAAAAGAGCAAAGACAAAGAGACATGAAGGCAAACAAAAGGCAAAAAGAAAAGCTGGCAAATACAGTTTCTATGCACCTGCTCGAGTGTGAAAAAAGGTTAATTTCATCTCTTAGAGACCCACTCAAATGACAGTAGCTAAAAAAATAAACTAGCAAACATCTATGAAGTAATCTTATTCTCCAATTAAATTATGCAGCTTCTCTCTTTCATAAATACAATTTCATATAACCTACAAGCTGTGTGCAATGCAAGTACCTTAAACCTAAAAAAATAAATAAAAGAAACTCAGAGTGTTAAGTCCCCATGCTTACCTCATTAAGAACGGCAGTAAGCAGATCTGCCCAAAAGCCTAGGAAAAAAGCAAGCAAAAATGTTGGTTTGCAGCAACTTTGACCTGAACACTTTCTTTCACTAGACAAGGAATGCTGAATATGCTCACAATTGCTGCAGGCTCGAAGCACCCTAGAGAGCATACAGTGCATACATGCATAATGCTATGCAGTAAAGAAACAGCACAAACACTTGTATTTTACACCACAAAAATGGCCTGAAATGCTGTCTCCCCACGTTTCATATTTATATAATTATAAAAAGAGTATTCTTCTGATTCTTCTGCCTTTGTCTTTCCCTGATTCACACAGAAAGCCAGCATCTGCAGCTGCAACACTGTTAAGAAGCATCTATATAGCTCCCATCCATTATTTTCTTCATGTTCCACAGATTATGCAAACACTGGATAAGGCAGGAGCTTATTATTTTATTTACTATTAGGACCTTGCCCGTCTCTCAACCAGCTCCCGCAGTAGCATGAGTCAACTTGGAAAAGTGTGAGAAATTCAGAGACTCTGTGGTAGCAGACAGCAGAAAATAGTCTTTCAATACCCTGACTCCAGAGTAGCAGCATCAACAGTCCCAAAGAGACCAGCCTTGTTCTGGCCTGTCTTAATATCTTAACAATGGACTTCAGAAACACACTGCGAGATGTACAAATACAGTACAAGTCTGAGGCAAGGCTCACACTGCCAGTCCCACAAAGCGGCACGTTACCTCACACATTGCATAAGAATTACAGCACCTTTTAGAAAACACACGGCTCCTAATCTACATCTAATCTATCATAGCGCAATCCCGTGGGAGACTGAGAATCTCACATCCCCCTTCCAAGGGAGGTATCGGGAAAGGAAAGAAGCCCTTCGCCATCCACCAGAAGCAGCCACAAAGCAAAAGATAACAAAGTACTATGGTTGTTACATCTCGACAGAAAGCCACTCCTAAGGTATTCCCACAAATAAGCACAGCCCATCAAGCCGTTTCACTCCAGGCCCAGCCGGACACCAAGCTTTGTAACAGGTGACACGGCTGAAAAGAAACTTTTGTGCCTACTTTGCTCAAAAGGAAAGGCCAAGCAACAGCAGCAGCAATCAGACCCAGCTGCTTCCAGCAGAAGCAGGTGCGAGGTGGGCAGTGCCCAGGGGATGCAGGCTTTTGTCCCCTCTGCATCCTGACACCGAGCGGTCCCAGTGCCACAGCGGGATCAGCCCGCAGGCTCCCAAACACGCCAGAGCCCACTCGAGGGGAGCACCGGCGGCACAGCTGCCTTCAGCACCCTGCTGGAACCCCCCTCAGAGGGCTGAGGGGCCCGAGTCCTTTAACGTCCCAGGAAAGCTGCTGGCAGCTCTATTTCGAGTTTGATGTCAGCTTTGGGCTCTCCACACCCGAAGACAGACAGGACCCCCTCAGCCAGAGGCCGGCGCTCTCAGTGCCCACGGCATCACACCTGAGGGGCCAGAGAACCCGAGAGCTCGCAGAGAGCCACAACCTCCCCGCCGAGCCCTGCTCCCTCCAGACTCCCCGCCCGGTTTTCCCCGCGCAGCCCCGGGTTTCCCTGCCCCGTCTGCCGGCCCGCACTCACCGTGTTAGCCACATGGACGAAGAGGCGCAGCCCGGCGCCGCACAGCCTCGGAGCCCACTGCGGAGAGAAGNGGTGGGGGCTGACAGGTCAGCGGGGAGCCCGGGGAAAGGGTCGGCAGGGAGCCTTAGGGGTGTGGGTGCTGTCAGAGATGGCGGGAGGCGGCGGAGGGGCCCCGCGCTGCCCGGCGCTGCCCAGCTCACAAGAATGGCTTGCGTTGGGGACCTTGAAGATTATCTAGTTCCAACCCCCCTGCCATGAGCAGAGACGTGGTCCCTCTAAACCAGGTTGCCCAAAGCCCCATCCGACTTGGCCTTGAACACCTCGAGGGATGGGACATCCACAACTTCCCTGGGCAACCGGTTTTAGTGGCTCACCATCCTCACAATAAAGAATTTTTTCCTAATATCTAATCTAAATATACTCTCTTTCACTTTGAACACATTCTCTCTTGTCCTGTCACTGCAGGCTCCTTTAAATAGTCTTGCCCCATCTTTTCTGTAATTTCCCTTCTGGTACTGAAAGGCCTCAATTAGGTCACCCGGAAGCCTTCACTTTTCCAGCCTGGACAACCCCAGTTCTCTCAGCTGTAGTTGTCTGAGCTCTGTACTAACAGCCCTCAGGCCGGAAATAAATAAAAGTGCAAATAAAGTGGTCAAAGTGAACTGCAGTTGCTGCAGAGATGGCATTGCTGCCATGCTCTCCGCTCTGTGCGAGCCTTCCCCGGATGCTGCAGTCCCTATCCTTGGCTTTGTGGTTAGGTTTGGGGTGTTTGGGCCAGGCCTGAGCTCGGCTTTAACCCCCCTACTGCCTCTGCACAGCCTCAGGCAGCTCTGCGCTTCGGGACAACGTGAGCAAGGGTTGGCCTGTTCTGTGGCCTCTAAATGGGCGTCACTTAAAGTGCTTTCCACTGCTTGGAGGGTGATGTTAAAGGGGAATGCCCGGGCAATCCTGCCCGCACATTTTCCTTAGCTGCTGGAAGTTCTTTTCTCAGTCCCCGGCGTGCTTTGGGTTGGTGTATCCTGCGGGCTGGTGAGTTACTTCATGCATTCAGTGTGCACATTTTCCCAGAGAGGAGAGGGCAGCAATGCCACAATACACATCACTTGAGTCCAAGTACAAGGAAAAGTCTTGACAACTCCTATGTGACTTGTTTTGTATTCATTTTTACATACTGTGCCCCATAATAAGGATTGCAACGATGGTAGTAGTCACAGTGGCCTATAGTGGAGGTCTGCCTTAGCTTTAAGTACAGAAAATCTGGAAAACATCTTGTTGAGAAATTATTGTTATACAATAATAGATTGTGACAAACATTTCTGGTAGCCTGAAGTGTGTCTCTGGCTCTAGTACTTAAATATTTTGAAAAGTGATTCAGGCTGAAAATCAAGCTGTCTTTTAGGAATGCAAAGTACCAGCCTAATTATTAGATCAGGTTCCTTATACAGGCCTGTTGCAATGGCTTGGGGCATTTTTGTGTAAGTTTTTGAATATGCTTTAATTTAATTGCTATAACATTGGGGTCTTTGCTGTCCAAGAGGGTAAACCAGCATCTTCTGAAGGCTGCTGTGCTTTTCCTATAAGGCAGATGTTTGGGAAGGCCTGTTCTGAGCAGGACCTGTTTCTAGTGTGTGTATGGAGTGCATTGGGTGACTGTAAGTGTAACAAATCACTTTATTCCCAGGCATTAAACTTCGTCCCTATCAATTAGAAGGTGTGAACTGGCTGGTGCAATGCTATGAAGTCCAGCATGGCTGTATCCTGGGTGATGAGATGGGCCTTGGGAAGACTTGTCAGGTGTGTCTTCTTCTTCTGGAAAATGATCTTTGCTTAAATTTTTGGGTTTTTAGCCTAGTGCTTCTGCAGAATGAAAAAGTGCCCTAATGATTCCCCTCCACCCCTGCAGAATTCCATACTCAAGTGAGAGCTCATTGTCTCTTCCAGTCCTTAACCACTTAAAACAAGTCCTGAGTTAAGTCCTGTGTAACTCTAAATAGGTTTCAGGGCTTTGTAAAAAGATGAGTGGCCATTTTATCCAAACACCTTAATGCATAATTCATAGTGTGCAGAGTTGAAGGCACAACACACAGCCAGTACAGGAAAGATAATGTCCTTTTGATGCACTTGCACCAAGGGGATTTTTGTGTTTGTCAAGACATGGCTTAAAATTTATACGTCTAATTTTTTCAGAGGTTTGTTGGATTTTTTTTTCAAGTTTTTCAGTGGGTTTAAGTTTTGTTGGAAAATGACTGTTTGTGCTTTGGATCAGCTGATTTTATTCAATAGGTCTTAAATTACAAATAGTTTTAGAAAGTGATGCATGGTAGACCTGGTTTGTGACTGTGCAAGAAAAGGGCTTCATATATTGAGGTCATGTTTTAGGATCTAAGCCTTTTTGTCTGTATCCCACTTGATATTCTGTTAACTCTGATTTGTGATAATGAACCTATGGAAACTAGCTGCAAAGCTCAACAAGGACACAGCTTATGTAGGATCAGGCTATCGGGTTGAACCCTTCTCTTGTTATAAAAAAAAATATTTTCCTTGCCTTTTAGACCATTTCTCTACTTCTTTATTTGACAAAAAAGTTATCCAACAAAGAGAGATTTCTGATACTTTGTCCTCTGTCAGTTCTGAGCAACTGGAAGGAAGAGTTGGAGAGGTAAGTTTTAACAGTTGTCTCGCTTACTATATTATTGCTCAGACCTGCAATTGCAAAGTTTGCAAGTCGCAAGATTGCAAAGATTGTTTTCAAATGTGCTCACTCCAACACTTTCTTTTTATCCTTTCAAAGGGATAGAAAGTAAAAAGGGAAGCTGCTACTAAACCAACAAATCAATGCAGACTATGCAGTTCATGCATAGTCTTTACAATGTTGTGGTATACACAAATCCATCCATCCTATATTACTGGCTGACTTTCAGTCCAAATGCCTCCACTAGCTCCTTGCTTTTTATTGATTTGTAACCCTCCCTGCTCAGCCTCTCTTAGGCAAAATCTGCTGAAGACAGCCAGGAGTCTTCATATTAAAAGGTAAGACCCAAGTTGGGGGGCATGCTCACATATGCACACAAAATACATCACACCTGTGCATGCAGCCCATCCTCACTGGGGTGACAGTGCTGATGAGTATCAGGGTGACAGGCCTGAGATATGTACATTTCAGGCCCACAGATTCCTTTTAAGAGGAAAGGCTAGAAGTTAAAGGTTAGAACAGAAGTCTGTCTTTGTGGCTGTCAGCTGCTGCTGTCTCTCAGTATCTGAAGTCATCCAGGTTACATTCTGAAGTGAGCTGGCCTGATTTGGATAGACTTTAGGTTGGAATAGTTGGGAGAAAGTGCATTCCTTCATAGAGCAGCAGTGCAGCTTTCCAGAAGGAATATTAGGTAAATAACAGTGGTGAGATTAAATGAGGAAGAATTTTATGGTCCAACAATTGGAACTGGTTTTATCTGCTTTTTGACTGAGAGAATATATTTTTGAGGCCCTGACTTGGACCTCTTTGCTGCAGACATTTTTGTCTTTATTTTAGTATGATTCAGGCCAATTCTTTGGCCTCATCTGTGCCAACTGTATTCATTCACCTGCTTCTTATGAATGTTTTTCAGTTCAGAATAGCAGTTAGGTCATGAGACTGGTTTTCAGTCATCTACCTTGGACTCTTACACCTAAAAGAATGCAGGTTTATTTAGGACTTGTCCAAACCAGAGCCAACAGCTGAGGTGCCAACCTGAGGTGAAAATTGTGAAGGAGTGAGATTCAAAAGCTGAGAGCCAGACACATCTCACAGGAGTGCAGGGTGTTTGGATAGAAATTCTCATCATCTGTGCAGTGGCTGTGTTTGGTAATGAGGTCCAGGGTCATAAACACATGAAAAGACTTAGCTTGGCTCACTGTTTTTGCTCTGTCTTTCTCTTAACAACAGGTTTGCTCCAGGTCTTTCTTTCATAACATATGTAGGCAGCAAGGAAGAGCGACCCAAACTGCAGGAGAATCTGAAAGGGCACTCTCACTTCCATGCACTCCTGACAACATACGAGGTACGTGATGTCTTTGTCACTTGAAAGGGGGGCTCAAGTTTTCCTTGCCTTTTTGATTCCTATGTACCACCCAGTTCATGCCTTGTCAGCCTACAAGTTTTCTCACTTTCACCCTTCTAGTTTCTTCCCCCCTCTCCCTGGGTGGAGTGTGAGTGAGAGGGTGTGTGGTGTTAAACCATGACATGCTGAAGGTGTCATGTGGCTGTCATTTTTCTTCCTCAGGTAGTAAGTGCCTTCATTCCACTCTGCTCCATTTCACCATAGTTTGCAAACAGACAGAAAAATGCTCTGTTTCTTAACTGATGTATTTACTTAAATCATAAATCACAGTTTGTTTTCTTTCATTGCAGATTTGCCTGAAAGATGCAGCATTTCTAAAGTCGTGAGTCTGGTTTTAATTTCTTCAAATTTAAGAAATTTCTGGATACCTGTCAACGATTTCTTAAGTATTTGTATGTTCAAGATTCTGTGTTGTTTCACAAGAGAGAGGGATGTTCTTAGCTTGTGATTAGAACTTTGCCTTTTCCAACTTTCAGTCTTTAATGTCAGCTAGAATATATGTGAACTTCCCCCAAGGACAGTTTTCAAGCCAGTTAACTCAAAGCAATATGACACATAGTGACTCACAGCAGTACATTAAGTATCAGTCCAGCAGAAGACACCCTCAAGAGCTTCAGGTTATAAAGGTATTAGTTGCAAAATTCACTGAAACTGACCTGCATTATATAACAATGATAATGTGTTATGTTCTGAAGTTTATTGCCTCCAGTCAGAACTGTGGAGGGCTTATGAAGCATTATGCCTTCTACAAAGACTGATTATTCAGCTGAAATTCAGCCTGTAGGAGGTACTGTCATGGTCACACAGAATTCCACAGGCACCTGCACTTGAAATGGGGAGGAATTTTCCTTTTTTCTTTGCAATAGTGCCTGTGCCTTGCAATGGTGTTGTGACAAATGCTGGGGGCAGCTATACATAATGAATGGCTCAGTATCTTTGTAGAAGCACAAATCCAGTGGCCCCCGCTGGCACAGTTTTGTGTCTGCCAGGACTAGTCAGGCCCACAATGGGCACCCCCTGTCTTTCAGCAAAGCACCTGTCCTTGGCCACTGCTGGGAGTAGCAGACTGTGCTGCACATCATGGTTGAAGCCAAGTCTAATGAAAGGTAGCCATGACTGTGTTGTCCTTACAGTTTCATATCATGTTCTGCGTTGCTGCATATTATTCTGTTTATTTTAATGTGTAGCCCAGGTGTGTAGCACCCAGGGAGAGCAACTAGCCAGCCCTAGTGTCACAGAAATGTCAGCTCCAGAGTAATTTCCTACTTCTAAAGCTAATAAATAACCTCAAAGCCATGTCACTCAAATTTAGGGTTTTGCCCTTTAGTCTTCCTTCTGAAAAAAAGTGGTTGCTAATCATTCGTACCTTGTTCTGTGTGGGAGCATTTGGAGCACTTTGTAAAGGAGAGTCAGAGTTATCAGATGTCTCCCCACCACTACTCCTTACAAGCAGTGTAACAGCACAGATGAGTTGAGCAAGAGCCATGCTCTAATGGGATAGATGAGAGATCAGACTGCTCTGCGCATGAGCTTCTGCAGTGCTGCACAGTGCAGAGTCCTTCAGCAATTCAACTCCTGAGCTCGTAGAATAAGAGTAATGACACTTGATTGTTCTGGCGATGGAGAACCTCTCTGATGTAGCAGAGAGGGAAATCAAGGCAAACAGAAAGGCTTTTTAGGAAGAATGTAGGTCACTGTGATTTCAGATGTTGTATTCCACTGGGAAGAGAAGTGTGTGGGTGAGAAAAGATGGAGGTTCATGCTTTCCCTCCCTTGGAAATGACTCTGATGTGGAAGTTGAAACCCTAGTGATAAGGAGGCACAGACACTGAGGGTTGAGAAGATATGGAGTTTCAATTAAGCCTAGTGGATCTACTGGATCACCAGTGATTCTGCAGCCTGCTAGAGGACACTCTGCATAAGAGCTGTATGAACACAGAATATGTTGAAGCTCCTGTCTTGGGTGATTTGCAAAAGCCTTGGGATCACTGTTCTGTCACTGCCTCATGATCGTTGCTGGGTTTTTGCACAGGTGCTAGGCCTTACTTTCATGTCTCTTTTTCCAAATCAGAGACCTCCTTGAATGTTCAACAAACTTGTGCTTATATAATTTTCCTGATAGTAACAGGGGTGGAGAGAGAAGTAAGAAATTCAAGTTACTTTTGTTAGTCTTGATTCAGAAAAAACTCACCCAGACCATAGTTAAAAACCTCTGTCAGCTCTTCAAAAATGGTACCTGTGAATTTCACCCCACTTTTGGTGTTTGCTTGTTGTTCATGGGGTGGGACCCCACCTCAAGTTGAGCCAAGCAGAGGCACCACTTACTTTGGTATTTTTGTACTTACAAGAATGAATTGTCAGCCCCTAATTGAAGATGCTGTTTTCTGCTTATTCAGCTTTAACTGGGCTGCCTTGGTTGTAGATGAAGCTCACAGACTGAAAAATCAAAATTCTCTGCTTTACAAGACACTTTCTGAGGTAAAGTAACTCATCTATCTTCTAGTGTCTTAAGACTCTTCCCTTTTCAGATTCTCTCTGAATCAGTGTGAATCATCACTCATTTCCATCAGAGCTGGTGAAAAGATCCCCATATTTAGTGGCAGAGAGATAAAGGCCTTATTGGCTTTGCATGGCAGTGGGCAATATTTGGAGCTTCCCCCTCATTCTGCTTCACGTTTGGGGCTTGCCATGTTGGAGGAATTTGAAAGAATTGAAAAAGTAAAACAGCCAGACCTGGTGCTGCACCACAGCTGTGCTACTACAGAAGTAGATGTCTGGCTGACCTAAGCAACAAGAGGCCATCTCCAGCTCTGGCAGGGTGAAGGAGCCCTTTCCTAGCTCATGAGACCTCAAGTCTTGAACTACTGACTACCACTGTCCCATTTAATGAAGCCACCCTTGTTTACAGAAATTAGGATAATTGCTCCAGCCTCCAAAGCACCTGGCCAGAGCAGCACAAATGCCTGAGTGAAGGCTGCACTTCTTGTCATGGCAGTGAAACATTGGCATTTGGTGTGTGCTGGCATCAGCAACAATATACTACAATACACCTTGGAAAATAGGGGTTTTTATTGAATTCCTGAAAGTCTTCCATACTCTGAACATATTGTCCATGATGTCTGTAATTCAGGAGCTTTGGTTAGAATCCCAAAAAAATAGATGCGATTCACCTCATCTCTCCTCCTAACCTATTTTCTATTACCAAACTTGAGAGAAATCTTTCCAAAGGTAAACATATTTCTCAAGTCTCTTTATGGGGATTACTCTGAGCAACATGGACCTGATAATGTTCCTGTGTTTGTCAGAGTTACTCAGCAAACAGAAATGGAACTTAGTCTGATGCAGTTTCATTTCACTGTCCTATTCCAACTGTATTTTCTAGTTATCCCTCCTTATCTAACATCTAGTGTGCAGTATTAGACTGTAGACTGCATGGACCTGAGCATTTTAATGGAGTCAGTTTTGTACTTTGTTCTTATTTTGCTTACACTGAATTCCTTGCACTGGTGCCAGCCTAGTCAGTTTGGAGCTGTTTGACTGTCACATCATACCTCATGTTTGGATGGTTTTGGCAAATCTGCAGCATTCTGTGAGCAGTTCTGTGCTGCCACTCATCTTCTAAGTTAAGCCTAAGAGTGGCATGGGTGGGCTTTTACATTAACTAACTTTTCATTACAGATACTTTTTCCTAATAATTTTGTTTTATTGTGGGTTTTTTTTCAGTTCTCAGTAGGTTTCAGCCTGCTACTCACAGGCACTCCAGTCCAGAACAGCCTCCAGGAATTGTACTCCTTACTCAGCCTTATTGAACCTGACATCTTTCCCCAGGACCAAGTGAAAGAGTTCGTTGAGTATTACCAAGTTATTGAAAAGGAGAGTGAGCCAGGTCAGTAATAAGCAACATTGTACTTCAGTCAGAACCAGCTTTTATCTTGACTAGGAAACAACCATGTTGTGTCCTCTTTATTTGCCTTCTTTTAATGGTGACAAGCTTTAAAACAAAGCCACAAAAAGTAATGATTACTTTTAAGGCAAGAGCTTTCTTAATGTAGTCCCAAGTGTTGCAGGTATGCAGCTATGTTTTGGTTTCTCTATTTGTAAAATGTGGCTTGAATGGTTTCACCAATAGGTGTGAGATTCCTTTTACATTTATTTTGAAAGTGTGCTTCTGAAGGTATTGTATAAATTCCTTACCTTTAACACAGTATTCTCCTCTGGTTTTGTTGGTTTTGGGTGGTTTTTTGTGGGTGTTTTTCTTTGTTTGTTTGTTGGTTGGTTTTTTAAAATTTCTCCCTGCCTCTGCATAGCCAAAGAATTGCACAGTCTTCTGCAGCCATTTCTGCTTCGAAGAGTCAAATCTGAGGTGGCTGCAGAGCTGCCAAAGAAGGTGGAAGTGGTTCTGTACCATGGAATGTCAGCTCTGCAGAAGAAGTACTACAAGGCCATTTTGACAAAAGATCTAGGTAAGTGCGCATTTTGAAGTCTATAAATTATTTTTAAAAACAAACTAATTCCTGGTGTACATGCATGCTCTGTTGTAAAGAAGCAGAAGTTACTTTGGTCTGCAGAATATGTACAGAATAAATATGCCAAATTTGGGTTGCTTAATTTTGGTTTTAGCTTGTGGTAAAATAAGAGACATAATCTCCTGCTCAGGTATTGTGAGCTAGGAAGGGTCAGCTTGAGGATCTGCTTTGGGCAATCTCAAAAGTAATTACAGTAATTAAAAATACTTATCACAAGGTAAGCCTGCTCCTATTGTGTGTTCTTGTATTCAAACAAAAGGTTGGTACAAGAAATTTTGGATCTGTGGTTCTCTACACATTTTCTAATAGTAGCACACATGCCATAAAGCAAATTTCAATCTACTGGATGCAGATAGGAGTTTTTTTGGAAACTGCAGGGTTATGTAGACAATGCAATCACTACCATCATGTGGTTTGTTAGTGCTTATTTGTTGTAGGGAAATTCAAACTGGGGAGTTGCAGATGCTTTCTTCTTCTAGGGCTTTCTAGCAGTTTGCATGAACATCACCCAGAAATCTGAAACTTCATCTTCTACTTAGTCAGCATATGTGCATGCATTTTTTTTTTGTTCCTCACAAAAATTCAACAAGGAGATCTTGTTGCCCAGGAGATCCTGACTGTGCTGCATATATATTTTTTTTTTTTTTGAAAATGCAAATGAAGTGCACCAAATTTCTTTCACTTATTTTGATGACTTCACTCAGAAAAATTACAGTGACCTTTTCCAGGGAGTCCAGAGAGTTCAGTGAGTCTGACAAGGCAAAGTAGTGCTTATCAGGGTCTTATTTCTAAAAGCTTGTCCAAAAAGTGTGAGGGAATTTTTTTTTGACCCATGAAAACAGATGGGAAATTCAAATCCAGATGTGATTCACAGAGAAATGCTCCAGTGCTGAAGCACTTCAGAGCAGTGCTTAGTACCAAGACATTCCCAGTCACAACCATGAATGGAGCATGGGCTTCCCTGCTCAGTT
Source organism: Hypocryptadius cinnamomeus (assembly GCA_013400635.1). NCBI lineage: Eukaryota > Metazoa > Chordata > Aves > Passeriformes > Zosteropidae > Hypocryptadius > Hypocryptadius cinnamomeus. The sequence continues at coordinate 319 of VYZP01072106.1, read as the reverse complement.
TTTTTCTCTGCTCTTTGTTCCAGATGCATTTGAAAATGAAACAGGAAGGAAGGTTACACTCCAGAATGTCTTAATTCAGCTTCGGAAGT
>VYZP01072105.1:63128-73881 GCA_013400635.1 Hypocryptadius cinnamomeus | reverse complement strand
CTGTAAATGGTCACCTACCACTGTTGCCACAGTCAGCACAAGAGATGAGCTCTTCAGGTTTCTTCTCCCGATTTTGCTCTTTTGTACCAAGGCAGAAACTGCAGATTGGAATTGGTTCAGCAACCGGCTGTGAGGAAAACAGACAGAAAGAGCACTGGGTATCTCAAGGGAGCAAACTGTAATACACAAAATGACACAGACATTTATATATCACATAAACATGATGTAATACACATCATGTCTCAAAGATTTTATCTGGTTCTCACATTCAATACAGCACTAACTGAATAGAAGTTAGTACTCCTAAGTACAAAAACTGTGCAACTGTTAACACTGTCATGAAAAACTAAAAATCTTCCTGCAGAAAATTATGTGAGTATGCTATATAGTAATCACATGCAGATAAAAAGGTGTGCTCTCTCTGAAAAAGTTATGGGGGAATTAGACATTGTGTAGTGAAAAAGATGTATTTAAAATGAGGCACAGCACTAGCAAAGTAAGAAATAGATATGAACTAGCCAACAATACGTTTAGACTGGAATAAGCAGGACATTTTCAAATTTAAGGCCTGACATTCTACAGCCTCATCAAAGATGCAGCAAGTGCAATAACTGTTTGTTTTAAAGTGGTACTTGATCAACTAATAAGAGTGAAAAGGATAGCCTAATTTAACATTAAGTGCTGGATACCATTATCTAGCAAATTCTTTCCAATCCAATTCTGCATTTAAATCCTGTGATTTATAGTTTCCAGAGCAAAGATGTACACAAAATTTAATTTAAAAATACAATAAAAATATGCTAAAATCACATTTAAAACACTGGAGGTGGGAATAATTTTAGATTACGGCAAGTTTTGAGAAACATTCTTTGCATAGCTGTATCAAGTTACAGTTAGTGATTTTGAACATACCTTTTCAGAATCTATTCTGCAGGTACATATGTGCATACTGTTAATTATTGCATGGAAGCATATGGCAGAAGAACTGCAAGCACCTTTACTCTGCCTAAGCCAAAGCCAAAGCTGTATCCAGTTTCTTGCAGGAATCAGGTTTGTTTATACTACTGTAATACAGAAACTGAAAATCTGAAAGCTCTACCTTTCACTCAGTGTACAGACATAGCACATACAGTACACTTCCAGTACGAGGTGTGGTCCTTAAAGCACCCTAGATGGAAACAATCTGAACAACTTGGAAATTTGCTGTTTCAGAATTAAGCCACACAAGAGAAATGAAAGCTTGACATTCCTCATTTAGAATACAAGTATTTCTATTAGCCTTTGGGTAAATCCCAAATGATGCTGAAGTATAAACTAATATGAAATCACCTGCCCATCAAACTACTACAGTTTGGAATATGTTCACAGGATTCATTAATTGAAGGATTGCAGTTTTTGCTCCTTTTGAGAAACAGAGAGAACAAGACAACTGCAGATAGTTTTGCCAAGCATACAAATCATTAATATCCAAGTGAGAGGGGCAAGCTAGCATCTTCACTGCCCATAGGCAGTACCTTTCCAGCCACAATCACCACAGCAACATCAGCTGAAATCAGCTATGCAGGGATTCCCCATGCTATTTTAACAGAGAGAGGGGATCTGCTGTACACAAATTGTTCTCTTTCTGTTCATGACTGGACTCCAGGTGCCAGACAGCTAGCTGCTTCCAGTCAGTATCAGGTTTACTGGGTGAAAAACCCTTGTGTATGAAGGGTCAATCAGTGATTCAATTTCTTTGGAATCAAGATTTCAGGAATTACTTTTACCGTCTACCTTTTGAAAGGAAAGCTCTAACACTCATGCAATTTTTCAGAGGAAAAATAATATTATTTCACATATCCTCTCCAGGAAGTGCATGAGCAATTTATTTCATCAAGGAGAGTTTTATAGACAGTCAATACCCTAAGATTGTAGTTGTTTTCTGGTTTAGCCAGTATTTGTGCATACTCTCTTCAGCCCCACAGTTCTTCAAATTTGGATGCCCACATGTAACACGATCTAGGTTTGGAAGAACCAGATCAAAGACTATCCTTCAAAGCTTCAATGTTTCCTGTATTTATCACCCTGGCAAGCTGAAAGCAAACACTTTACCACATTTTAAAAAACCCCAAAACATCTACAGTTTGGGGGAAGGCTCTACTAGAACTCAGAATGTTTTAGAGTAATTAATTAAGTTGGAACAATTTTGAATGTGGAGATCAGGCTACTCTTCCAAAGCTTCTGTGTGAGACTGTTATGCTAAGTATGGAGAGATTTCTCTGCTGCTGTGTTTGTTCAGCAAAGAACATCCTGGCAAGTGAAAAATGCAAGCACACAATGAAAGATTAGTGAAAACAAGACTGGAAACAGGCAGCTCAGTTTCATACTGCAAATTTTTGGCAGACATTCAACTCCTTCTGCTGTTTTGCTTGCAAGCACATCTATCTGTGTGATGTCACCAGATTCAGTGAGGGAGGGAGCCAGAACAAATTGGACTGACAGTGTCTTACAGGCTGCCAGCCTCCCTGCACATGTTGTTACTATACAAAGGGTTTCTAGAAACCAAATGTGCCTTAAAGATTCTCAGACTGTATGCTCTCCTAAAGGCGACTATGGAGAAGTGCCTATGGAAAAAGCATGTGTGTAATAATTTTACAATCTCATTTTTGGCGAACCCATCTGCTTTGTAGTCTTCTCAATTTAGGAAAAGTGAGGTTAGGAAATGCCTCAAAACTCACAGTCAAGTCTGCAGCCACAATGTCACAATGGTCACTTGCCAGTAATGTTAAAGCACTTTACTTCACAGATGTTTTAATACCATCTGAGGCTCACTAGATACCAGGACTATCTTTGTCCCATCATCACATATATGCTTCTGGTAGTCATTGTGGTTGGAATCGAGTGGGTACAGAATTTAAATCAGCATAAAAGAAACACAAACACTAATACCAACTTTTTTTTTTGCTTTGCTCTTTACGATCCCCTGAATGTGAGCCCCCTAGAAGCAATGGTAGATGGCTTCTGAGAATTCACACTAGATAATGCTTTTTTGTGTGTCTGTTTTTAAGCAAGTGACAAATCACTACTCCTCACTTCAAATAGCCCATTCTGTTGCAAAGGTCTCCCTCAAAAGCCGTAACTCCTGGCAAGAGCAGATGAACCAGAAAAGACAGAGGGAAAGTACAACCTACACCACAGGGGAAAAAATGATTTTAAACATGAGGAAACATGTTTCAGTGAGCACAGCATCACAAAGCCTGGATTCCATGCCTTTTGGATCAGTGGCTGGAGAGGACAACTGCTTCAGTTCCATGCCTCAATAAAATCAGAGCCAATGATGAATTTCATATTGTCAAAGTAATTTTACAAATTGTGCGGGCTTTTTTGCTGTATATAGAGAAAACTGCAGAATTTAGGATATTCTATTAAATAATATCAACTTGTAGCAGCAATGGTTGGTAACTAACCCTTCTTCTATAGAAGTTACCAAATCACAACTCTTAATGCTCCCTCCAGATAGTATAGTGAAGGAAACAAATAAAGCAACTGAGAGCAAAAAAAGAAATCCCTGTAGTTTATACAATTCCTTTATTAACCTAAACCATCTTCAGAAAAATGTCATCTCATATCTGTCAACAATCTACTGGACAGAAAGGACTGACAACAGAGATCCAGGCAAAATATTGGACTAGTTGCCCACTTCTTAATCCACAATCTTACACTCAGCTTCTGCTGAAATTGTTTCAGAGAACACTGCTAAAAAGACTTCCTCCACAGCAGTACCCATTGACACAGGTACTTATCATCACATCTGATGTCTTCCCAGAGTTACAAACTTTGCCTCTAGGTTATCATGACTCTGGACACTGCCATTGTCACTCTTGGTACCACTCAGCCCCAATCCACACCGAATGCATCAGTTCACAACATCCATTCACAGCTGTCCATGACAATAGTATTTAGGATCTGCTTAGATTTGCTCAATTACTAGGAGCTACTTCACCTGTTCACTAATGGAGTGAATAAAGTTCAAAGTAATTTTTTAACACTTGGGTTTCCAGAGTTACACAGTGTACAGATGGAGGCCATCTGTTATCAACCACAAGGTTTTTTTAGACAGAACTACAGACTTCTCTTCCCCAGAACCAGCTGGAAGAGAGTGAATCCTAATCCTCCTCCAGCTGAGAGCCTAAGCTTGAACAGTGCCCTTGGAGAGATGGGTGAGCTCTCAATATGTAATTACAGTGTTCTAGTTGCAGATCATTTATGTACTCCACCCCACATAAATCAATCCAAAAATAACCTCTTTACCAGTAATTGGACAGTTGTTTCATTTAAGACATGGAATTAACAATTACTACCTTTAAACAGGCATGATATAGCAATAGTTATTGTATGCTTAAAGGCCTTCAAAACAACTATGATGCCCTCATAGCATATGAACTTTCTAAAAAGATACAAGAAGTTTGCCTTCATGTGAGTTTACGAGTGCACACTGGGATCTAGAACTACTACTGGCAAAAAGGAAGGCCTGAAGGATGCTGCATGTATAATAGTCCACAGTTAAACTGACTGATAAGTACCAACAGATACAATAGCAACACAAAACTAGGAAACAGAGACACCATAAGGAACATGCAAGACAGCAGCACAGGGAATCCGGTTTAAATATTTCTCCTACTTTTCAGCCACAGAAGTTTTTCTCATTTTTTTTTTCCAGGAAGCACTTCCTGAATTTTGACTTTAAACTCTCTACCTGTACTGCAGGATAATACTAAGATATTTACTTAAAGGTTGCTGGAGCCACAGACAGCTTTAACTGACATAAAAGACAGCTTCAAGGACAGTGCAAATGGATAGCAAATATACCACCTGTATTTTCCTTCTAATTGAGGAAGAAACAGTCCTACTGTTGTCCTGAGATCAAATTTCAGATGCTCTGGAAACTTAACAACACACAGAGCAATTACTTCCTCTTCTCCTTCAGTTAGCTGATATGTTATTGTTGGGTTTTTTATATAATAATGATTTTACAAAGATTCTTTCTGTAACAAGTGTCAACAAAAAGCAGAGCAAGCTATCTTTAAGGCATCCAGCCTTAAGACCTGCAACTTACTACAGCTTAAGCTCCTCACGATGGTGTACCAGGAAAGAGCTCCTCGCTCTTCAACAGTATTAAATATTACTGTGTTGTAGTAGTCTCTCCAAGTAATTACTGCATTGTAGGAATACTATTAACTATTGAACAGTTGTCCTGGTTTTGGCTGAGATCCTGTTAATTCTTCTCCTAGGAGCTGGTATGGTACTGTGTTTTGCAGGATGAGAATACTTTGGAGAACTCACTGATGTTTCAGTTGTTGCCAAGCAGAGCTTACACCAAAGTCCAGGACTTTCTAGCTTCTCATCCCACCTGCAGGAGGAGGCTGGCAGGCACAGGATGCTGGGATGGGGCACAGCCGGGACAGCTGACCCAGCCTGTCCAAAGAGCTATTCCAGACCATATGGTGTCATGCTCAGTACATCAACTGGGGAGAAGCTGTCTGGGGGCTGCTGCTCGGGGACTGTCAGGCCATCAGTTGGCAGGTGGGAGGTTGAACTTTTTTGTTCATGTTACTGCCAAGGCTCTTCTAAGAATCAAGGGAAATGCTGGCACAATACTCCCAAAGAATCTGTACCAAGTATATTCCATTAAAAAAAAAAAAAAGAGATAAAAAAATCCCTTACCACTCCCAAGAACCCACTAAATCAAGAAAATCACTACAGCACAGTATGTTGTCTCCACCTGCATAAACTGGTTGAGATTTAACAGAAAGCAGTAGAGTGAAGGTCATTGTACTGTCTGCATGGAAAAAACAACCAAGAACAAAACAAAACCAAAAAATAAGCAGTCTTAAAAATACTGGAGAACAAGAACTTTGAGCCACCACCTATGTGCCAGTCAATTAATGCTGGCAAAACCTACATGTTTTAACATTTTCAAAATTACTTCAGACTAATATGAAACTGCCTGAGTTACCTAGCACAGAGATGGTACATGTAGAGCAGACACCTAGGGTTAGACACAGACACACAGAGACACAAAAACTCAGAAGTATTTATTGAAAGAATACCTTGCAAAATTTATATTTTTCCAGGGGGACAAAAAACAAATCCCAGACTAAATTCAGTATTTATAGTAGCCCATACTACCATTCACCATTCTGATTTATACCATTTTTAGAAAAGCTCAGGGAACAATTCATCTCAAAGAATATCAAGCTGCTCCTGAGTTTTGGCACATTACAAGAACACTGAGTAGGCTGTGAAACATACTGTGCTAATAACAGCACAGCCACTATCATCCACTGTTACCAACACCCTCAATCCAGTCACCTCATGTGCCAGCTTTGTTTATATCCAGTTTTCATAACATTTTACAGCTGTACTGATTTCATTATGGATAAAGTTGGAGACTTACATAGGAAACATTTGTAGACAGAACACTGGAATTTTCAGCACAGTAATACTTCCTACATTGTGCCAGCCCATAGCACAACACACTGACAACTTAAGTTCTGTGTCCACAGTAAAGCTCTCACAATTAAATTAGAACTTCAGAGAAACTTTACTGGTGATAAAGCAGCTGTGCAGATTTTATTTTCTTTATGAAGAAGACTCGTACAACAGTTTTAAATCTTCAAATCCTAATAGATCATTAAAGGATCTTTCACCAGAGAGTGAACCTGACTTCAAAAACCATGAGCAGTACACACCCAAAAAACTAATCCCTGAACAGGATATTTATAACAACCAAAAATGTCCCATTCTGCTGAAAAATGCATCTTTTTAGGATAAAAAAAGAATAATTTTCACATTATACATGTTCTAGAGATAAGCAGCACAAATATATGAATCACTGGCAAATTGATCTCCAGTAAACAAAGACAAGCTTCTGTTCTACTCTGTATTCACAGTAACAGAAAGAATAAAAAGATACTGACTGGGTATGAATTTCACTTCAACAACTTCATCTTGAGGTTAGAGGGGAGGATCAATGACCTTAGGAATGCAGAAGTGTGGTAGAAAGGAGGGGAAGACCACAAAAAAATAAGAGAAAGCAACAGAATTTTTTTTTTTTTTTAAATAAAGAACATATATTTAAAATGAGGGAGAGAGGAGGGGGCAGAGGGTACAGAAGCCCCTGAGTGCTCCTTCCACGATCTCCATGCTCTCTAGAACATAGAATGGTTTGGGTGGGCAGGGACCTTAAAAATCATCCAGTTCCAACCCTTGCCACGGGTAGGAACACCTTCCACTAGACCAGGTTTCTTCCTATTTCACAACAAAGAGGTTCTGGAACAGAAAGTTCTTTGCCCATTATAAAGAAAGCCTCTAAGACAGCATTAGGTGGCAACTACTAATCAGCCCCTCACTATGTTACCTGAATTCAAGTAGAAAGAAGAAATGGCAGTAAAATAAAAATGTGACAGTAAGAGAACATCTCAAGTTTGCTTTGCAAATCCATCTCACCTTCCAGAGAGGAGGCTTCCTTCCTATGTTTTGCTGACACACCTACAGTAAGCCTGTTACCATACTTCCAGTTCCACTGCACAGAAGCATTGTAAATTCCCCACAGAAGCTCACCTGCAATTTTCTGATCCAAAGTACAAATTACAGTCCATTACATTTCCTCTCATGTTTAGAAAGTTGGATACAATGGGATCCTAAATACACAGTAATAACTTCTAACATACCAGATTCAAGATTATTGGCCTCAAATTGCAACTCTGTATTGACACATTCCATCGACCACAAGAAAACAGCCATACAAAAACTGTGTCTTACCTTATCCTTTTCATGGGGAAGGAGACACACTGGAGGGAGACAGGAAAGAGACTCAAAACTCTCCTTCCCATCAGCATTAGTGGTTGCTTTAGTGTTGAGTTGGTACAGAGGTCCATCCTTAAGGAGCCTACCATGGCCAACAGCACGTTTGACAGCTAATCGTAATTGCTGGTGAAAAATGGAGGCAGCACTACCTCCAAATAATGCAGACACATCTTTCTGACCTTTCAGAAAGCGCTCGATGTTCTTCAAGGATGAGCCACTAGACTCAGCCAAGCCCTCAATTGCCCGTTTAATAAGTTTATTCCAGTCCACGTTTGGTTTACCATCCAACTTGCCATGGTTCCGAGGCTTCGGAAGTGCTATTCTCCCAGGATTATCAGGATCCTTGTAGGAGTTGAGACCCTTGTTGGAGACTTTTAAAATAGTTCCATCTTTAACACTCAACTCTAACTGTTCCAGAACAGTTTTGCGGTCCAAACCATGCGAAGATGACACTGCGTTGCATATCCTCTCCTCTGAAGGTCGCTGTTTTTGCTTCTTTACCTTTTTGATTGCCTCCAAAATCCACTCTGTATACAGCGGGTTGGCGAGTTTTACCATGGTGAAGAATTCTGTATATCCATAGAGTCGTTATCCTTTATCCTGATGCTGAACGAGTTTCAAATGATGAGAAAACAGATCCTCGAATGATGGGAACCAGCTAACCATAGCATACACGTTTTCTGTTCTGAATTAATCCTTCTTTCTCAAACATTATTTGTTTTCACACTGGAGAGAAGAAAACAAAACAATTAGAAACTTCTATGCTCTTTCCAATAAATCTCATAACAGCTTCACAGAAAGGGTTTCCACAAATATATAAAGATTTCAGCATTGTCTCACCTGAGCTTCTGGTCTCACAACCAAAAGAACTCTAATGTTAGGCCTAGAAGAAAACAAGAGAGACATTTAAAAAAAAACAGTTTTGAAGAAAATAAGAAAAAAGTAGCAGACAATATTAATTTGTTAAACACATAGCAGAGTTTTAAGCCACTACATTTCTGAAATACTGAAGCAATACTTTAGATCTTATCTTCACTACTAATAAAAGCATACTTTAGCACTAAAATTACCCCATACAACCTAGAGAAAAGTGTCCTTTCCATTTTGATCCACTAGTCTATACTAAGATTTGTATCACTGCCGAGCACAACATAAATTAATATTTGGGGGAAAAAAAGAAAACCACAACAAACATCTTAAAAGACCAGCAGCTCTCTTAATTTTTACACATGGAAGACACTGCCTGAAACTTTGACAGAAAATAGGAATAACTAAGACTCTTGAGCAAACAGCAAGAAACTTTTAGAGCACTTTCAGGAGTGTAATCATGGTTTTCCCATCTGTGAAGAAAAGCTATGACAGTTGTTCCATAAGGAAGAAAAGTGAAGAAACACAGCTGGAGATTGCAATTTAATGCTCTACTTTTAGGGTCACAGAAAAAAGAATACAACATAATTTTCAGTATTGATGGGGCCCACTGAAAACACCTGAGGACAAAGTAACAGGTGACCATACACAGCATAAGGAATACTTATGACACTGCTAATTAACGATGCTGGTGAAAGGGTATGAGGCTCTACTTTAGAGCCTTTAGTTAGTTATCTTTAAAATAGCTTTTTATGGGTGTGATAACTGTCTGTTGTGCTGAAGTTCTGCTTCAGGAGTCCACTAACCAAGAAGGATCTGTAAAGTTTTTATCACAAGAAATAATGATTTTCTACAAGGGAAGTTTTACAGAAGAGCTAAGTTCATAACACAGTTATCGTGTTCTGCTTTCTAGTAAGTACTGAAGAATTTATCAACACACAGAACACATTTGCATACAGACATCAGACTCAACAGCAGAGCTCCACACGGCCAGTACTGGAAAGACTCTGAACGACTGCTTAAACCAGAAAAGATGCAGTGCTTGCCTGGAGTTCTTTTATTCTGCCAACAACAGACGTAAAGGGAAATACGGTCCTCGACACCTGCCCTCCTCGCAAAACAGAGATGCGCTCCCGCGGTGGCCCTGCCCCTGGATCCCGAGGCCCGAAGGATGCCGTCCCCTGTCCGCAGCCGGGCTCCGTGCGCAGGGCGTTATGCAACCGTCCGGCCAAGCCGGGGCGACACCGGGACGGTCCCGGCGCCGGTGGGTCGCTCGCTCGCTGCCTTTCTGGGTGACAAGCGACCCCTGCACCTGCTACCGCTCGTCCCCATCCCTACCGCGGGTAGGTCCCGCACTAGGCACCCCAAGGAGCGCACTGCCTCAGCACAGAGACTCGCACCGGCGAATTCGGGAGAAGAGGGGCGCAGGCCGCAGCCGCGGCAGACAGCCGGGCCCCACGCAGCTCTCCGTCCTCCCGGACACGGGCAGCGCGGCCCGGCCAGCTCCTCGCACTGGTACGGCCGGGCCCGCGCCCGCCTCAGCCGNGGGGGTGGCGAGGCCACGGAACAGCGCGGTGGGGCGCAGGCGGCCACCAGGGGGCGCAGTGGAGCCGCAGCCGCGCCACAGAGGGCAGGGGAGGCGGGGCCGCGCTGGGGGCGGAGCGAACGGTGAGGGAGGGAAGCGGCCGGGCCGGGCCGGGCCGGGCCGGGCGGTGACGTGAGGCGGATAGCACCGCTTAAAAGATTTGCCCACAATCCTGAAAAGATTTGCCCACAATCCTGAATCACAGCTGGGTCTGAAATCTCAGACCTCAGCCTCTCCGTGCCTGGTGCAACAGTGCAACCGTCCCCCCATATAAGAAAGTGTGCTCAGACAGCTTATTTAATGGGATACAAAGGACTGCTTTTTCGTTGTTTTTGTATATTCCCAGCAGTGTAGTAGGAAAATTATTTGTCGTGGCATGTTTTACTCAGAAGTCCAGGGATCTGCTATATGAAAGTGAAACACTAGTTGTAGTTATGCAAAGGAATAATTTGC
>VYZP01072105.1:35732-62631 GCA_013400635.1 Hypocryptadius cinnamomeus | reverse complement strand
GGGGAGGGGGGTGGCGAGGCCACGGAACAGCGCGGTGGGGCGCAGGCGGCCACCAGGGGGCGCAGTGGAGCCGCAGCCGCGCCACAGAGGGCAGGGGAGGCGGGGCCGCGCTGGGGGCGGAGCGAACGGTGAGGGAGGGAAGCGGCCGGGCCGGGCCGGGCCGGGCCGGGCCGTGAGGTGACGTGAGGCGGATAGCACCGCTTAAAAGATTTGCCCACAATCCTGAAAAGATTTGCCCACAATCCTGAATCACAGCTGGGTCTGAAATCTCAGACCTCAGCCTCTCCGTGCCTGGTGCAACAGTGCAACCGTCCCCCCATATAAGAAAGTGTGCTCAGACAGCTTATTTAATGGGATACAAAGGACTGCTTTTTCGTTGTTTTTGTATATTCCCAGCAGTGTAGTAGGAAAATTATTTGTCGTGGCATGTTTTACTCAGAAGTCCAGGGATCTGCTATATGAAAGTGAAACACTAGTTGTAGTTATGCAAAGGAATAATTTGCTAGAGAATTTAGGTGAATTTGGCATGACAATTGTTTTCACGCCAGCTGGATGTTTTCGGGGGTGTTACTCCGTGGTGAACGAACCACTAAAACAATGCAGTAAAAACGTTTCCCTAGCTGTTCCTCCTTGCAAAAGCCGGGTTATTTCCTCATTACACGGACTATAGTCCAGTTCCTCTCTATAAAAGGGAGCCCTAAACGCCGGTGAGGGGCAGGCGGGACAGCGAGCGCACCCCGCCGAACCGGGGGGAACGCGCAGCGCCCTCCGTGTGGGACGTCCCCGAATCGCGATGGCGCCGCCTAGCGCGGGCGCCCTGCGTAGCTCCGGGCCTGAGGGCCCCGCGCGGGCCGGCCCCGCGTCGCTCCCCGCCTTGTCAGGTGTGTAACGGGGCGGAGGGGACGGGACACGGAATCGGTCGCCGGACAGAGAGCCGGGAGCGATCCCGTCCCCGCCTAGATCCCCGTCCGGGATTGTTACGGAGCGTGAGCGTCCGGCGCGTCACGAGCCGCGCGCCTCACCGCCCCTATGGCCCAATCGCTGCCGAGACCCGGCCCGAGCGGTGGGGGCGTGTCCGTCCGCGCGCCGGGGGCGGAGCCGGCGCGCCGGGGGCGGGGCCTGCGCAGGGAGCGCTCTCAGGGGTTTCGCTCCGGCCCGGCCCGGCCCCGCCGCAACCATGATCCACAGTCTGTTCCTGATCAACTCCTCGGGGGACATCTTCCTGGAGAAGCACTGGAAGAGCGTCGTTAGCCGCTCCGTCTGTGACTATTTCTTTGAGGCGCAGGAGCGGGCCTCGGAGGCGGAGAACGTGCCGCCGGTGATCCCCACGCCGCACCACTACCTCCTGAGCGTCTACCGTCACAAGATCTTCTTCGTGGCCGTCATCCAGAGTGAGGTGCCGCCGCTCTTCGTCATCGAGTTCCTGCACCGCGTCGTGGACACGTTCCAGGTATGGCCGAGGGGGGTAGGACCCTCAGGCTGGAGCGCGGAACGGGCGGGCGGTGCAAAGAGCCCCTCTCGTTTGCACCTCTTAGTGGGGTTTTTTTTGTTTCCTATCACGTAATTTTCATCCTGCGTTTGTGAGGATGTAGACAGGGCTTGCCGGAGTCGGGAATGTGCCGCCTAGGAATTACGATGGATTCGGGATCTACCTGTGCCCACAGGGTGAAGCTTTCGTAAATCAGTATTTCTGCTTTGCAGCCGTATCTGCTCTGGGAACTGTGAATTAAGACCAAGCTGACCTTGTTCTCACAAGGAGCTTTTGCAATTCATAGCCACGTGCTTTAATCAATTAGTGATAACCCACCCGTGCGTTTACATCTAGAGATGCTTCTTGGAAGCTTCCTAAAGCAGCGAATTGCAGGAGTTGTCCCAGAGTAGCTGTATTCCCTCTGTGCTATGGTTGACACATCATCTGATCAGTTTAGGAAAACGCCAAAGATGTCTGTCTTCCGCCTGCCAACAACAGGATTGTGTTGTCTGGATTTGAAATGTCTTGTGACCAGCATCTTGCCAGCATACAGGAAATGTGTGTGCTTGGCCAAACAAGTGTCATGGGATCTTTTGCTTCCAAGATGTCAGTCAGAACCTGAGTGTATTCTGAGTTATGTTTCTCTGACTTTAGGGAGTGGATTGGCTGTTCAGGCCAGCAGTGGATCGTGTTAGACCCTTAGGTCTTGTTTTTTATGAGGGTATGAGGCATGAGTGTGTTGTCACTGGCTTAGATGTCTATTAAAATCTGGTATGTCTGAAAAAGAGTGTTTGTAATGCAGAACTAGGATTTCTCTACTGTCACAGCATACATACACTCGTTCTTTATGCAAAATGCCCGATTTCTTTAATTCCTGTAAGTTACTAGAAGCTCGGGTTTGTGTTTGTGCACATGCACTTGATCTCTCCTGTAAGGTGCTTGAAGCTCACGCAGAATAAGACAGTAAGTAAATTAAATATTCAGTTTTAAAAACTGCTGAATTAGTAGACAGCTGATGCAGGAATTTGCCACCTTTCTGGAGCAGTGGCCGAGGTGTGCTCAGAGTTGTATGTGTCTGTGGGAGTGGCGTGTCTGGTGTGCTTGTAGTAATACAGAGAGTTTCAGTGGTTTTTTACCTTCTCCAAGAAGAGGCTTGATTTATTCCTGTGTAGGAGAGCACTGGACTGCATGATCACTAAGATTCTCTTTCAGAGATGACTGAGTAATTCTTTCTTTTGCACAGGATTATTTTGGTGTCTGTTCAGAGGTAATAATCAAGGACAATGTTGTGGTGGTTTATGAGGTGCTGGAGGAGATGCTGGACAATGGCTTTCCATTGGCAACAGAGTCTAATATTCTTAAGGAACTGATAAAGCCTCCTACTATTCTGCGAACAGTCGTCAACACCATCACAGGTACAGGGAAACAAGAACATAAACTGGGGAGTCCAGGTGGCAATATTCCTGCATAAGTAAATTAGGACATGGGTGAAGAAAATCTATGTTGTCCCATACCATTTATGCAGCACAGGTGGGTTTAGGGAGTCATTTGTTAGTGCTTTGCTTTGAGGTTCCTTCCATTTTCAGCACCAGCTGCACTTTGGTTTTGGTCTGATTTGTGGTATTTTAACCTAAAAAAGTCAGATTACATTTTCAGTTACAGACATGACATCCAGGATGAGTTAGTTTGATGTGAGTTTACACATCCCCATGTGCAGACACTTTCCCATGCATTACTGTGGTATGTTTTAGAGCTGGATGTAAGAGAGATGTGCATTTTTGGAGTACTGGGAGTCTGGAAGAGTAATTGCTCTCCTACAAAGAAACAGAGGTTCTTGGGGATTAATTACAATTAAGCTCTGTAAGGCCAGGGACTTGCTCTGCAGCATTGCCTAACTTCTGTGGTTGTTGATTCCCTTTCTTTTTCCAGGAAGCACTAATGTGGGTGACCAGCTTCCCACTGGACAGCTCTCAGTGGTGCCTTGGAGACGTACTGGTGTAAAATATACCAACAATGAGGCCTATTTTGATGTGATTGAGGAGATAGATGCAATCATTGACAAATCGGGTACGGAAGTTGCTCCTGGTTAAGAACAGGATAACTTGTCCTGATAGTGCCTGAAGAGAGAGTTAGGTTTTGAAATAGGTGCACCTTCATCCAAGTGTGGGAAGCTCTGTTCCTATTTTTAGTCTGGAATGTTGCTAACTTGTATGTGCTATTCAGTCAAAAATTTTACAGAGGTGCCAAGATATTCACTTGTCTTTGTTCTTGAGGTCTCATAAGCAATTCTGTATTGGGAAAATAGAAGATTAGTAAAATTTGTGCATGGCATTTTCTCTTTAGTATTTGTGCTTCTTTGTCTTCTTAGAATTGGGAGCTATTGTCATTGGTCATTAAAATGGACATTGTTGGTGTCCATGGTTCTTAACTGAATAAATCTTCTAGAGTCATTGGGAATGATACAAGTGTTGAGCAGGCAACATAATGAACCATGGCATTTCATTAAGAAAATAGATTTCCTTCCTCTTCACTCATAGTTTTTCCACTTTGGGATTTTTTTGATCAGGTTCACAAAACCACCTGTGTTTACCTTATTGTTACAGGTTCCACTATTACTGCTGAAATCCAAGGAGTGATTGATGCTTGTGTCAAGCTGACTGGGATGCCAGACCTTACCCTCTCCTTTATGGTAAAGCTCAAGGATGTATCTTAAATATTTTGAAAGGGGTTTCCCAGCCCTGCTGCTAAGATTGTGGTCCTGTGATGATGGACCCCAGTACATCAGAATCTGGGTATGCCAGATGGAAAGAGAAAGAAATTACTATGGGAACTCATCAGGAACTTCAGCAACTTAGAGCCTAAAAAGGCTTTTTCAGATTATTTGTTTAAAAGCACAGGTGATGTGTGCTGTGACTAAGTTTTTGAGATACAGTGGTGCTTTAAGCAGATATCCTGAAGGGCCACCTCTACTATGAGTATGCACCAATATAATTATGTGACACGACTAAGTTTCTAAAATAGGATTAAAAATATGCTAAAAAAGGATAGAGGTTATTGAGTCCTGCTTTCACATGGATATAACACCAGACATGTCTGAATGTAGACACCTTCAAGTAGTCAAGAGTGTGCCAAATGGTAGGCCCTTCATGGATAGAAGATTGCTAAGAAGAGGAGGTTATTTTAATTTGTACTGCCTTCACAAACCTTGTGGCTTTCTTTCTGTTTCAGAACCCTCGGTTACTGGATGATGTCAGCTTTCACCCCTGTGTGCGTTTTAAGCGCTGGGAGTCAGAGAGAATACTCTCCTTCATTCCTCCTGATGGGAATTTCCGCTTGCTGTCCTACCATGTCAGTGCTCAGAAGTAGGTGATGAGTCTGGTGCTGTGAATTATGAAATTTGGACCCTTCTGGCTAGGAAGAAGATAAAAGAAGGAACTTTTAAAGATGAGGTGGCATGTTGAGCCCAGTGAAGTAGAGGTGCATGGTGACTTACATTTTAATTTTTTTTTAAATTACACGTTTTCTCCTCATTTGGAGCAGTGATTCTGTAATTTCTTTCCAGCCAGCCAGCATTTTTCAAAGACTGCTAGCAGATAAACAAACTAGATAGTGAAGGAATTAGACAGTGTGGAGTAATCAAGCTGTTGATTTCATATGTTTATAAAAACTTTCTAGAATAAAAGAAGATAGTTTGGTGCTCCTGTTAGGTTTTTGACATCTCTCTTAATGGAACCACAAGTTCTTATCTAGGTTTACACTCTTTTCTAGAAGCAGCTTGCCAAGTATTATTTGGAGTTACAGTTGCTAAAGAATTTTGCTAGACCTTTGTCAGATTTATTTCTAGTAGGTGAAAAGGAGTGGCAAATGCAACCAAAAGAACAAACATGAAGTTCAAGTGGTACTGCACTGCCAGGAACTACTTGCCAACCTGGTTGAGACATGCAAAAACATTTCTCATCTTTTGGTCAAGCCTCCTGTTTTATTGGATGTAGTTCCCTTTTCTGATAAAATAGGATACAGCAAGCTTGATTACAAAAAGTGTAATTATGACTTGAGAATGGAATCCTGACTTTGCTCCTAGCTCAAACAAATGAGTGTAGGATTTCCTTCTCTTTTAAGCAAATATGAAGACAAGAGATTGACAAGGACTTTCTGTTTGTGTCTTTATTCCAGTCTAGTGGCAATTCCTGTCTACGTTAAGCACAACATCAGTTTTCGTGACAGCAGCTCACTGGGACGGTTTGAGATCACAGTGGGGCCAAAGCAGACTATGGGGAAGACTGTAGAAGGAGTGATGGTCACTAGCCAGATGCCAAAAAGCGTCTTAAATATGACCCTCACACCCTCCCAGGGAACACATGCCTTTGATCCAGTTACAAAGGTAAGAGGAAAGAGAGAAATTAGATAATTTTTAAAAAAAAATCTTTCTTATCTATCAGAAAATGCAGTCAACTTGTTCATGCTTACATGAACACTTCCATGAACACTGCTTTGCTGAAGGCTGTATGTTGGGGTGACAGCTTTTTCTGAACAATTGCATACTAGGGTTTTCTTAATCCCCAGAACAAATACCTTGGTGTCTGAGTGGATTGTAGTTCTGGCTACTTGGTGTGTGAAGAAAATCCAAGCACTGGTCTTGTATAATGGGACATCAGTCTGGTGGATAGCTTACAAATGTCTGCATATCTTGTTGTCATGCTGGTCTTTTGCAAACACTGAGGGTTGGTTAATGGTTTTGGTTTGGTTTAGGGTGTTCTGGTTTTGTTGTTTGAACCTGAGGAGGTAACTTTTTTTTTCTTCTTGCAAACATTAATCTGATGGGCTTACCCACGTGGCCTTTAGCACAAGTAGTGGAAATAGCATTCATAATAGGCTTTTGGGGAGCCTCATGGAAAAAGAGGGAGGACAAAGGTTCAGAGTGAGGTATCCACTCCTTAATTCTGTGTCTGGCCAACATGAAAGGGAAGATACTAAAAAAAATACATTTTTCATAGAACAACATTAAAGCTGTCATTGGAAGGGGACTCTTCTTTAGAAGGTGCAGCATTTGAGTTTCACTGCTTCATTTTCTGCTCCTTTAAGTTACTGTCATGGGATGTTGGGAAAATAAACCCCCAGAAACTGCCAAGTCTGAAGGGGAGCGTGAGCCTGCAAGCTGGGACATCAAAACCAGATGAAAACCCCACCATTAACCTGCAGTTTAAAATTCAGCAGCTGGCTATATCTGGTAAGTGACTCAGAGGTAAAGAAGTGGAATGTTCTCTGCTGTGCCAGTGCTCATTCTGCATGTAGCTGAAGTACATTCTACCTGAAACATGTTCTTCAAGCAAAAAAGTTGTCTGCTTTGACTACAGATATATGGATTTGTTCTTTCTAGTGGTCTGTGAAACAACTTACTTGCATTTCCTTGCATTTTGTGCTTACAGACCTCTAAAGAAATTAAGGGTATGGATGTGTTTGTAAAGAATTATTCTAGCAATTAGTAGTTGTCAGCTTTTCTCCAGTCTGTCTACTGCTTGCTAAAACTTTCCCTGTGCTTTCTGCACCACCAGTATGGTATAAAGGGAGAAAAAAATTTCTCCCTTTATACCAAAGGCCTGTCAGCTTTGTTTGTGGCAGCAGTCAGTCTTATGCTGTTTGTTTGCCTCTAGGACTGAAGGTGAATCGCCTGGACATGTATGGGGAGAAGTACAAGCCATTCAAGGGGATAAAATACATGACTAAGGCTGGCAAGTTCCAAGTCCGAACCTAGAGGATCCTGATAGCGAGGAAGAGCACTTTTCCTATTTCCCCTGTCCCTGGCTGTTGGATGCAGCCTCTTATCCCATCCATCTATTTAGGGTTGCTCCCTTGTCTGTAGTAGCATAAGCAGGAAAGCCAGTGCTCAGAGTGCTGGAAAGCAGGGAAAAGTAAGGTTGACCTGAAACCACCTCATCCCTACTTGAGTCTGAATTATTTGGAACAACAGTAGATGGGAGAGTTGCTCAGGTCCTTTAGGATTAGTGAGTCAGCTATGTAAGCTTGTATCACCTTCATTTTGCTGTCTTAGAGGAAATTCTAGGGATTTATGGCCTTTTGTAGTTCCTCTTCCTTGTATTTTGTTTGGCTTTTATCCCATTGTACATTATACAAAGTTGAATTTCCACAAACTTCAATGTGATGATCCAGCATCTGCATTCCTGTATCACTGGATGTTAGGGTGTAGAGCTGTGTAGTTCTTGCCAGCAGGGAGAACATGTAGCTGTTCTGCCTCAAAGAGGACTGGAAGAAGTGGAAGGGTAGATTGTTCTGACCAGGATGGGAAGTTGAGAAGCCTGAGATTGGGAATGGTGCCACAAAGGGAAGAAAGGAAGAAGTGCATTCTTTCTCTGGGTGTTTCATAAGGCATCCTGGTCATCAAGGATCTTGAGTCTCTGAATACACACTTGAAATACATTCAGATCTTGTAACTAGTATCTCCATGTAATTCTGCTTCTCCTCTTAATTCATCAGTGTTTGAAGGTAGGAATTCTCCTAGCTTATTTGGGGAATCAGAAGAGACAGACAGGGGAACTTCTGTGGAGACAGCACTGATGGAATTTGAAGCTGTGGCTACATGAAGATAACCACTGTCCTAGTAACTTGTTGGGACCTCATTTTGCCTCTCCTTGCCTATTGCCAATGGTGGTGATACTGCTGTTTTCCTGCTCACTGATGTCTTCCTCTGAGATAATTGTGACCTGGTACCTTTGTAGTGTTCCTCCTGTCCTACCTCATTTCAGTTTCTGTACCAGTCAGGTGCTGTGCAGATGGATTCAAACCTATGCCAGATTTTTCACTGGGATCATCTCTTCCTCAGGAGCTGTTGCTATATCTGCCCACTCCAGCCTGTGGTACATCCCTCTGTACAGCAGAAATAGGAAATGAGAGGCACCTACACTGTTCATATTGTCTGTAACAGGCTCTTTGGCCACTACATGCCAATGTGTTTTCTCTTGGTAGCAGAACTTGCACCTAAGCTGCTGTACAGGTGACCACACGTGTGGCTGTGGAGTCCAGCATGTACAGTTCATCCTTGTGAACAGAACAGGAATGCTGTCCCTAAACGAGGGACAGCATTCATTCCACCTTGCATGTGGTGGACACTTCATGAGTGGCACCTTGCTTGTGGGATTACCAGTTCCTGTGCAGCTGAAGAATTCCATAGCAGGTGGCATTCTGCTGAGGCGATGTTACTGCTGAGCATGTTCAGTGCAAACAAAACCTTCAACAAGGGCATCAATAAAATTAATTTTTACATGTCATCTGTGTCATTTCAGAGTGGTTTGTGCAGGCTTTATAAGAAATAAAGTTGGTGTTTGAGGAGGAATGTAAATTATGCCAATTTGATTGTGTATAGTGGGTGCCTTAGGGAGATAAATGTCTTTGTGCAGCTGGCATTGTAAACCTGGGACTAAGTCACTGTCTGAAAAACTGAAACTAATTGCCTTCTTGGTAATTTTTCTTAGTGTTTCCCAAAAGGAGTGCTGAGCATTTCCTAGAACCTCAAGTGAAAATGTCTTTAGGAGTGTAGCTGAACCATTTTTGTTTACTGGGTTGGGTAGCATGCTAAGGGCAGTGCTTTGATTATGAAGACAATTAAATACCTCATCACCTTCCTGCTCCAGAAGTATTGATACTGTCCTTTGGCTTTGTAGCTTTGATTTTTAAAGGATCTTGTGGATATAAATCTAGCAGGCACTTAAAACAGCTACCAATACACTTGTCCTTTGTTTTGCCCTGCTGCACAGAAGAGAGAGCTTTTGCTTCATATCAGATGATAATACATAGAAATTTAATAGTCAAAAAATATGCATTGATTCTGTAGTAGATCAAGCCAGTGTTAAAATTTTTACCTATTCCATTACCAGGAGCAAAACCAAGTGAAAGAATAAAATGTCCTAATAATTAAGCCATCCTGAATTT
Organism: Hypocryptadius cinnamomeus; assembly: GCA_013400635.1. Taxonomy (NCBI): domain Eukaryota; kingdom Metazoa; phylum Chordata; class Aves; order Passeriformes; family Zosteropidae; genus Hypocryptadius; species Hypocryptadius cinnamomeus. The sequence goes on along the minus strand of VYZP01072105.1, from coordinate 53,216 downwards.
GCTCAGAGAGTTTGAGCTTAAACTTGGTTAATTAATTGGTTCCAAACTGAAGAAGTAAGTAGTATATTAATCTGGAAATAAGCAGCCCATGCCTACAGCTTTTCTTTCTATTGAGAACCAGCTTCTATTGAAATCAGCTTAAATTGGCAAAGTCAAATGGTATAAGGACAGAGCTTAATGTCTTCCAATTGTACAACCAAGTAAGGAGGGAGATGAAGTTTTCAGGAAATTAAATGTCCCCTTCAGTTCACACCCATTCCTAAAACAATATAGCTGCTAAAGAGATGCATGATCTCTCTTGGTTTATTCACTCAGGGTCAGAATTAATTTTTTATTGTACTTATGTGATTTGATGCAAGGTGAAAGTTTGCTGATGTTGGGGAAAAGGATGATTAGCTTTTAATAACCTGTAATAGCGAGAGTATTATGAGAACATGCCCTTCCCACACATTGCAGTTTGTCTTCCTGTTGTACTAGAAGTCATAAGCATCTGGACAAACAGGAAGCCCTGAGGGCATGATTGCAAGGTTGGAAAGGGTTCATTTTTCTTTCTCAGAGTTTCATGGTGTCCTGAATCCAGTCAAGATAACGACTCACATTTGTATAAACACCAGGTATGTCTTTGCGGCCGCAGCCTATTCCCCAGCTGATGATTCCGATCAGATGCATGCGATCATCCTTCATACAGACCAGAGGCCCTCCAGAGTCGCCCTGCAGAGAAGCAGCAGATTAGTAACAATCTCTCTGTTTGGTTTTGCATTGCTTTTCCCACCCCAACTGGCTTTAGGGATGCACTAGTCTTTACAGAAATACCCTAGGTAGTATGCTCACAAATCAAGAGCTCTTAGTAACAGTAAGTCACTTTTATGTTCCAGACTCCCTCAGTGCTCCTCTTATGGGGAGAGACACAGAAAAATGTAACATTAAAGTGTCTAACTGTATGGAGCTCATTTATGAAATGCAGATAAAATATTGAAAAGAAAAAAGAGGAAGGTCTTTATTCAAGCTATGAAGATCCAAGGGGTTTTATACTGCTGTGTCTAACATAAAGCAAAATTATTAAATAGCTGTTTAAACAGAAAGGATGTGGATTGAATGCACGCCTTCCTTTTTCCTCATGTCATTGCTCTCTACCATCTTTCAGCCTTTATTCTTCTTTTCTCTACTTTTCATTAGAGGAGCAGCCCCTTCCTTCCACAGAACCTCCTGCTGAGTGTTTTGCATTCTCACATAACAGAAAATACTAGGAAATGCTGGGGTGGATTTTCCTGTTCAGTTTTGTGGTATTTCCTGTATTTGGGATTTTCAGTTTGTGTTGCTCTGGTTTGATTGCTTAAGTGTTCCCTGCCTTCCCCTCCATGAGGGCTGGGGGAAGACAAATGAAAGAGGGGCCACCAGTTCTGTTCATCAAAAGTCTACTAGAACAGCCATGTGGGAAAATGCATAACTCCTTTAAACTATTTTCTGAAGCTTTTTGTTTAGAGAGCTCAAAGTACAGAGAAGAGAAAAGAAAAGAGACAAGGAAAAGAAAACAGAATTGGGTTTACCTTGCAGGCATCATCAAGGTGCCTTGTGTCTCCTGCACATAACATATTTTCTGTAACTGTCCGGTTGTGAAGATACTGTGCTGTGCACCGACTGGCTGGGAACAATCTGACACGGCCTTCCTTCAGGTGCTCTGAATAGAATGGAGAAACTGGAAGAAAAATGACAATATAAATATGTATATATGTCTGTGTATGTGCATATATATGTTTTTTAAAAGTTGCAATTCCGTTTCCATAGTTTAGGGGAGAGTCAACAGAAGTAGCTCTGTGGCTAAACTAAAATTTCCTTGCAAAAAGGTCTTTTTATATCTTGGGTGTTCCACTTTGATAATCAGAACAGCTTAAATCTAGCTGAGAAACAATACTGTTTCTTCAGCAAGCTAGAGAGGTTTATGCAGGCTCCAAATTAAAGACTGCCAGGTTTCTTGGGTGGATAAGTCATCTTTGCATAGTTCCATCAATCAAAGTGAAGTCACTGTATAAAGTTTCATGCAGTGCTTTAACTGTATGAAACAGGATCCTAGCTTTTTAACATTAGACTTGCACTAACAAAAGTTAGATGCTTTGTCATACATAACACTGAGTAACTGGTACACTTATGTTGGAATGGAAGAGATTTGGGTGGTCAGTTTTGGATATCGGTTTTATTCTCCTGCATAGCTACAATTGCAAAAAACCGAAAGTTGGCAGGATTGTTGTTATTCAGTAAAGTTTTGAATTACAGTTGTAGCATCTTTTCTCTCTCAGAGTTTATCCTGTACTCCCTGTAAGCAATGCTGAGGACAAACTTTAAAAGTGCTTTAAAAGCACTTTATGCCCCACTTACATGCTATGTCTTTAGGTCTGTTCCAAAACCCCTATGGATCCAAACTGTGATTAGGTCTTGTAAGATGGATGCTTCACAGTTTTTGTCTTACTAAGTTTACAAGTTAGAGAACTTAAAGAAGATGGGAACAGAAGAAAGTAAAATAAGGGCTGGGGGTTTTTTTGTTTGCTTTAAATACAGGTCTGTGTATACTTTCAGACAGCTTTTATTTCTGTTTGTTATAGCTCACTTTAGAAACAATTAAACCAGCCTTTTAATGTATATCTGGGATTGTTATTTCTTTAGCTTTTTTTTTGCTAATCTCTGCATAGCCAATGTCTCTTAGACTAAGGCATCAATCTGCAACTATATGGTATATCAAGGCTTGACAGAAATGGATTTCTATCCAAATTACAGTATCTAAATGTACTGAGTACAGCAGATGTGGCAGCCCTGATGGCAAATCTTATGTCTCTCCTACCTTATCATTGTGCCATTATTTTTAGGTTTTGTACTGTGGAGAGTATCAAGGAAGACTCTACTACTGTCAGAACAACCCCTACAACTGACAGAACTGAGATGAATAACTTACAGCAAAACTTGATTTTGAGTGACTCCTACGTACATTTTGTAGTGCTCATATAAGCCAATATGATACATTACACATTCAGTGATGCTAAAGGCTTGAATTCTGTGAGAGCAGAGGACTCAAGCTCTGGACATGTAGAGATGTATCTTCTACTTACATTCTTCATTTCTGCCATAACCAGAGATCTCACATTCAGTCCAGTCAGGCAGCCGCAGCTCTGGCGTGGGGAGGCAGGCTGCACGGACAGTGCCTGTTTCAACAGCACAGTCTTCTGCATCTGAGTTCAACTGCAACAGAGCTGAACAAGGGAGAAATATCCCCATTTCATTAATCACAAACTTGAGCCAACCATGACCTTCCAGTCACAGAGTCAGAGAAGTTCTTACCAATATCATTGTTGAAACTTTCTGAGTCAAATCTCTGATGCACAGTGTAGTTCTTCACTCGAAACTTCTGTTCACTTTCCTCAGGAGTTGCTCTGGAAGTCCTACCCAGCACAATCTTCAGCTGATCAGTACTAAAGCTGAAGCAAAGAAGAGTCTGTATTCCTGTGTTTACCAAGAGTTGACCATTCCCTTGAAGATGTGCTATTGGAAAGTCTGCTTTTTTTTCTTTTAGTTTTTTTTTTTATTTCTTTTTATTTTAGCTCTATTACTACTTTGTTACCCAGGCAGTTTGACTTCAAAGTGACCTATTTGCCTTCATTTTTGTTCTATGTGCTTACAGCCATCAGGGCAAAGCTCCTCTGCCAGCCCCTTGCTGTTCTCAAGTTTCAGATGGTTCTGCTTTGTGTACTGACAACTTTGTTCTTAAGGTATCTGATACTCTCCTGTGGTACCTCAATGCCATCCTGCTAGTTCACCCAATTAAATGCCTCTCTGTAATGCTCAGCACAATTAACTATAATCTTTAGTGCAGACTTACTGGGATAAAGAGGGTTTTTTCCCAAGTCTTATACCCTTCCAGTGCAGCTATACTGGCTGCTTCTATTTTCCAGACTTTTTTCCCCCAGATAGTACTGAATCCTCAACTTACCCTTCCTCAAAACAGTGAGCAGCTGACAAAACCCAGCAGGAGCTGATCAGAATTCCTCCACAGAGGAAGTGCTCTCCAGGCACTCGGCGATACTTCACAAAGATGGCAGCTTGCCATGGGTGAGCTGCAATGTTTGCAGAGAAACCACCTTTAGTCCTGAACTGGCGTGCTCTGCGCTGCCGTAAGCCACAGGTGGCTGTGGATGACAAACCCAAAAACAGGCTTTTTGTTCTTGCTTTGAGTTAGGGTAAAGAGCTTCCTAGTCACCAGTCCATGGTGAGGCAGCCTGCCACAAACTGCTCAGTATTTGACTCACCCCTGTTTCCTAGGAAACTTGTATTCTGATTTGAAAAATACAGTAAGGAAACCCTGCCTTTCCTGTTCTCCGTTTCTGCAGTCTTCCCTTCTGGCAGACCAAAAGGCACTTCTGTGAGAGTGGAGCTACAGAATCTCTTTCTGCTCCAAAAAGCTTTTCTTGTTTGTTTGTTTAACTCCAGCTCTTTTTTCACTGGAAGATGTTTGAGTGTAATACAACTTTTTTCCCCTCTAGATCTTACTTTAATACAAATGACATGCAGGACAGTAATGCTTCAAAGAAAGAGAAGAACAAGGAGTGCTGGTATCCTTACAGCAAGTAGGCACATTGCAGTACTCCCATGTGAGCTGATTTCCTTTCAGGACATGGCACCAGGGCTTGCTGTCATTATCAGGATTCCTGCAGCATAGGAGAGAGAAGAGCTATTTTTATTATCAGATCTGCAGAGAGTTTGCAGAGACCTAAAGGTGTCAGACTGTGACACAAGTGTATTCTTTTTGATTTTTCTAGATACAGAGGACCCTAAGGGCACATGAAATTTGCACTTGTGGAGTCTGATCTTAGAGAAGCATAAATAGGTCAGGTGGACTAAAATTACTATTGGGAGTGAGTTTCATTGTCACCAGTAATATATTTCGTGTGCTTTACTAATCCGCATAAAAGACTAGAGCCTTGCCTTAAGAGTACTGCAAGGCAGTTTGGTGGGTTTTTTTTATTCTATAACCAACTACATACCTGCAGAAATTGTGACTACCAAGGCCCAGCTGGTAAGCATCTCTTCTCCAAGCAGTATATAGCTTGTTGAGAAGGATTTGAGAATTCCACTTCAAACAGGTAGCTCCAGAACTGGTAACATTGTGGCTGCCACGGTAATCTGTGCCTCTTCCAGATCTGCAGTTGATGTTCCTAACTTCAATAAGAAAGCTGCACATTAACAGATTGATGTGAACCTGTCAGTTGTTCCTAGGTGTGATTTCTATCAAGGCATCTATATATTACCTCTGTGTATCTCATTCTTTTAGTGTCATAAACACTAAAAGCCTAAATACGATACAACGTGAGAGTCTCAACTTTTTTAGGCTACAGAAATAGCCCAAGTTCACAGAGAACCCTTTATATATGCAGTGAATAATAGAAATTCCAAAGTCCATTCCCTATCCCCTGCATGTACCTTTTGAACAGGAGGGCACACTGCAGTATTCCCAGGTGTACCTTCCCCCTTTGTAGATATAGCACCAAGGTCTGGAATCCTCATCTGGGTTTCTGAAAGAGTCACAATATTATGCATCATTATAAAGCTACTGCCAATAGTGTCATGTAGGCCATCTACTTCACTAACTTAGTCCTGCTCTGCAGTGAAGATGTGGACTGAACCATCAGAAGTTGCTAGAATTCCTATTTTAATTATAAAACTGTGGAGCACATTGAGGTGAAGATGAGATGGCAAGTAGCTAAGAGGAGAGGACATCATGTTTGTGCAGTTTAGGTCATGTACAGGAAACACTATGTTTTTACAGTTTTGACCAGGATTTGAAGCAGTAGGAAACTGAATTAAAACTGGAGTTTAGGGAGGGCTGGGAAGGGGCAAGGGAAAGACTGTGGGGTGAGAGATACTTGCATTTTGTAGTCTGCCATAAACATCCAGACTAGGAAAATCTGAAGTTCAGGTATGTCTACAGATGTTGCAATTGCTGCTCACGGGCTGCACAGTATCTGCACCTGTGCAGAGTGTTCCCTGCTTGGAATCAGACTACAGCAATCAGCCATTCTTTTGCTCCAGGCTCTTTGAATGGGCTGATTCCTGTGGCTCTGACCTGTGTGCCATCAGCCCCTCACCTGCAATATTTGTGATTGCCCAATCCCAGCTCAGCAGCATCCTCTCTCTGGCCAGTGTACATCCAGTTCACCAAGCCACCACTATTCCAATTTAAACATTCAGTTCCACTCTTTGTCATGCTCCAGGTACCCCTATATGTTACTCCAGTGTCTTTGTAGCATTTGACTTCAGTATCTGAACAAAAGGGAACAAAATGTAAGGACAGCATCCAAATTCTTTCCCAGACTGTTTCCCTAGTCTTGTTCTATTTAAACTTGGCTCTCAGATGTCTTCTTTAGTAAGTCAGTGAAAATGCTCTGTCAGGCAGACTGTAAGTGTACATGAAGGTCTTCAGTTGCAAAATTCACAGTTTTATTAAGAGACACCTAAAACAACCCAGGTGTCCTTAAAAGCTCTTAGAATAAAAAAAGACACCTTATTAGAGAGCCTAGCCTACAGCAGCAGCTTCTGGGTACCTCATCCTTGTGCACTGCATAGCTAACATCAATAGCATTGCTCAGAGCAGTTCATGTGGCATACTCACCTATTTCACACTGCTTCCCTGAGAAACCTTGGTGGCACTGGCAGATGAAGAGCTGTGGGGAATAATATGCCTGTGAACACTGGCCCCCATTGTAGCATTTATTTCTAGTGCAGACTGTGGAATAAGCAAAAGTCAGGAAATACTGTTAGATTTCACAGAAGCAAGAAGCTGGCAGTGTATACACACCTTTTATTTTCCTTTCAGTCTCCTTTAGCCTGTTCTGTTTTTCCCTACCCACCTGTTATTGTCATGTTCTTACAGCCTTTTTATGTAGTGCTTCCATTCTTTCTTTGGTTTTGTTTTCATTTCTATCCTCTTCTATTCCCAGACAAATTTTCTGTGCAGTAACTGTGGCCCTGACTGTGGAGTTCTTCTTCAGGATGATTGGATGGACAATCTCTCACCATTTCCTTTTTCTTTGTCATACATACCTCTGACAGGCACAGCGTGGCAACGGCTCCGACCACTGTCGCACCTACAGTATTCTATTCTGCTCCCTGAAAGCCTCAGCCAGGTCTCCCTGTGTTGGTAAATTTCTGCAGATGAATTATCTGTGCAAATGGCTGTAAGCAGAGAAAGGAAATCCTCTTTTAGAGATTCAGAGAAAAGACCTGGCTGAGCAAAAGGACTCCCTTCTGTTTCCAGGAGAAAAGTATCTGTGATGGGAGCATTTGTCTAATGGGTTGCCTTTTTCCTTCTCAGACCACAACTGTCCCATCTCTCTCTCTGCTGTGCTGCCAGATGTACTATTCCACTATTGACTGGCCTCTTTTTATTTCAGGAAGAGCAGAGGAAGGGGAAAACTTTGTTGTGGATGGTATTAACGGTCTGGTATTTTGGCCTCTGAATCTCTCATCCACATAACCACGACAAAAAGCTTTCAGGCTCTGTTTCTTCAACATCATTTGCTTTCCCCTCCCGTGTTCCTACTGCTCCAGCTAACATGGTTTTAGTTAGCCTGGCTTACCTCTAGATCTGGCTCCTCGTTTGAAACGCATGTGTAAGCCCTGCAAGCAAAGAAGGTTAATTCTGTGAGTAACTGCTCTCTTAAAAATAGGAGAGGACAAGTACCTTCAAAGAGTCAGTCCTTTTCTTGAGGGCATGTAAATCAGGGAAGCTCTGAGGAACTGTCTGCCCTCTTGTCAGGCAGTCCAGTGAAAAGTGCCTCTAGTACCTCAGGATGGGTTCCTAAGAATTGTAAATCATTTAGTTGCCACGGATTACCAGGTCATTGCTTGTCACTCAGATGTAACATTTATTCCTCTGATTTCTAGTGAGCTAAGCAGATTCTCCTTCTGCCTGATGCAGACAGCTGGAGTCAATGGTAAGGAAGTGCTGCTGAAAATACAGGAAGATGGTAAGAGAATTATTTGATGCAGATTAAGAGGCTAATCTTACCTGGCACTGGACAGTCATGATTGCTCCCACCAGCAGAAGGAGACATGGGAGTTTGCCTTCCATTCTGAGTGTTTTCCACATCAGTTCCAAATCTCAAATTATCTGTAGAGACAAAAATAAGATGTTGAACAAAGGAGATTTACAGTGTGAATGGAGTTCAAGGTGTAACTTTAAATGAAAGTTTTAAATGACCGAAGTTCTTTTTACACATTTTCAACCTGTCACTTCTCAGCTGTCTGGTCTAACTATCCTGGTCTTCCTGGGGAAACTGCCAGGCTGGACCGAGATGTGCTTTTACTTGATAAACTTAGAAACTTGATAAACTAAAGCACACTCTTTTATGTCTGGAAGAAACTGAGAGGATGTTTCCTGGGGAATAAGACAGAAGTAAATTCCAAGTACTTTTTCCCTAAATTGCAGGATGCCAACAGTACCTGTGCAATATTAGAGAGATGGGCTTGTCTGATGGTGATTTGAATGTGTTAACTGAGATTCAGATTACTGACACCTACTTAAGAGATCTCTTGCAGAGACACAGACATCTGCTGAAGGGTCAGTTTGTGGTAACAGTGGTTTAAGAGGATTTGCATTTTTTGTATGACTGCTGCTTTGGGTGAGAGTGAAGCCTTCTCCCTTGTGTAGAGGATGTGTAGGCAAAATGACTTTGCTTGATGACAGGTGGGGACAGTACTGCTATGTCTCTTACAAGCCTTTAGTTTTTACTCTTATCATATGCTTTTGCTAAAAAAGGCAGAGTATGGCAATGGTCTGGCAGGCTAGCTTTTGTTATGATAGTGCCATTTATTTGTTGCAGCATCTTTCTGCAGGTCACTTCTATGGAGTCACAACTATAATTATTCCCTCTAATCCCTTCAGCAGCTTTACACTTCAAAGCCCTCCTCAGTCCACCAGGAAGAGTTTCTACTTTCTCCAAATCAATTTACACAGTCAGAGTCCTATATCAGTACCCTTGGGAGAGAACCTTCATTGATCCCCAGCGTGATGTAGATGTGGTGGACCCCTCCTGCTTTGAACAAGTCCTGCACCACAAGTCCATTTTCTCTCTTCCTTTTAAAATATAATACCTCCTCTACAAACCAAGAGCTGGGAGTGCGATAGAGTAGCAGGCACAAGATACAGGCAAGAAGATACAATTTAATTTCCAGTCTCTAGGATTGCCCTGAAGTTCCAAATATTTGAAATAATATTCAAGCACTGGTGCCCACACTATCACCTTTTCATCATCTATGTTATATGCAGAAAGCTAACCCAATTATATGAGAAAACTACTACTTCCAGAAATCATGAGCTCAGACTCTGTTTACATAAAGCCAGAGAAGGCGGCTGGATAACAGCCGGTGAAATTGAAATATGATAGATGAGTCAAATTGGAATTCAAGGCTAATACGGAGAAAGATCCTGTGGTTTTTTTGTAGTTTCGTCATTGGGTTTTTTTGTTGTTTGTCTGTTTAAAAATCTGTTCAAAGCAAAAGGCACAAATAGTCCAGTTTCTGAAGCAGAACCAGGAGAACAACAGGATAATTTAGGATGTGATTTCTCATCATCAGGCTGCAAAAACAGGGGATTTAAGAGGGGACCGGAGTTGTGGTAGATCTTGGAGTGCACTTTCCACCCCCGTACTGCTGTGGGTCTTTGCAGTGGCATTAAAGCACCTCACGCCAGCCAGCCCAGAAGGAAGATTTTTGTAATGTTTGCATTACATCCAAACCCGATGTAATGCCCAGAATAGCGCTTTGTCTCGGGCGGTGCGCTGGGAAAAGCAAACGGTGCGTTCCGGATTGGCAAATATTAGAGATGCTGTGGGAAGAAGACGGCAACTCTGCAATTTTACTTACACAGCCCGCCAGCTGCTCTCTCCTCTCACCCCGAGCCGCGGACTCCAGGCGGTACCGCGGCGATCGCCACTCCGCCGCTGCTGGCGGGGCGGCCCCGAGCGGGCCGAGCGCCGGCCCCGCGCGTCCCCTCGAAGGGCGGCGCTCGCTCCGGAGCCGGAAGCGCAGGCCCCGCGGAGCGGAGCCGGGCCCGCCATGAGCCGCCCGCCCGCGCTGCAGGCGCTGACCTGCGGGCCCTGGGAGATGCGGGAGCGCCTCGGCACCGGTGGTTTCGGCAACGTCATCCGCTGGCACAACAAGGTAGGGGACAGCCGGGCCCGCGGCGCCCCGGCTGCGGAGCCGGGCTCAGCCCAACCCGTTCTGTGTCCACAGGAAACCGGCGAGCAGGTGGCCATCAAGCAGTGCCGGCAGGAGCTGAGCCCGCGCAACCGCGACCGCTGGGCGCTGGAAATACAGATCATGAAGAGGTGAGGCGGGGCGGCGGTGCTGTCGGGCCCAGCCCGGTGCCCGCTTGTGGCGGGCCGGGCGGAGGGGTCGCGGCGGTGCCCCGGGGCGTGTGGCGGAGGCGGCCCCGGAGCGCGCATCTGAGGGAAGTGTGGGAGAGGCTTTCGGCCGCCAGCCGCCCAGGGATCCCCTTCCGGGAGGTGCCGGCGGCAAGTGCGTGGAAGTTCACGCGTAAAAAACCTTCACGTTGTGCTGCGTGAGACTCTTGGGTCTCGCAGTGCCGTCTTCGGCTCGTCTGCCGTGCCCTCAGCGCTACAGCAACGCTGCTCCCTAGCCGCTGCTTTGCCTGGCTTAACTTCTGTGCCGGGGCAGTCCCTTGGGGTGTTGGATTAAGGTCTTTTCTGGACGGTGGCAACAGACTGCCTTGCACTCCTTTGCAAGGCTTGCTGCTGTACCTTCTGGGCAGATCTGTAGTGCATGTGTGTTGAAGAAACACACTGGCTTGCACGTGAAATGCCAGGAGTTGGAATGAGTCTAGATCCGTGAATGATGCAAATCTTTAGAATTCGCTAATTTAGTTTCTAAAAGGATGTGTGATGGTGTAGGACTGTAGGTGATGACCAGGAGCACGTGAACCTGTATAGCAGTTGCAGAACATCATGTGTACTTGCCTAATTTTTGTTCTGCAGACTGAACCATCCCAATGTGGTGGCTGCCCGCGATGTCCCTGAAGGGATGCAGAAGCTGGCACCAAATGACTTGCCATTGTTGGCCATGGAATACTGCCAAGGTGGAGACCTCCGCAAGGTGAGGTCCCTGGGGTGGTAACTAAGGAATGGGTCAGCTTCTGGTCTTATCCTAGGCTTTCTACTGGAGTTTTCCCTTAAAAACTTTGCTTTCACATCCTTATGCTTCCTAATTCTAGTCATGGCATCAAAAGGTGTTGGTGGCTTGGTCCTTGATATTATGTTCAGCTTTAGAAGACCTAAGTACTTTGTGAAACTTTTTGTTTTTTTGGATGCACTTGAGGAGTTTGCACATAAAGAATGAGGACAAGTGTAAGGGTTGTGCAACAGTATGTGAGTATGGCCAAGACCATTGTAGGGTAGGTACATCTGTAGGCTGTACCCTTCCTGAAAGTGATTAACTCCTGTCTGTCATAGGAAGAAATAACACAGGATAGTTCTGATCCTAAGGCTTTTTGACCTTTGCCATAATCTGCCCATAGCTAAAACACAAACCTTAGGCCTGAGATTGGAGTTGATACTGGCAGGCACAGGGGAAATGGCAAAGAGGGATGGAACAAACACAAGGATGAGAATGGGATGACAGTGACTTCTTTCACCTCTCCTTTATCCTCCCATGCAATTAAACCAAGGCTGGTTTAATTACGAAGCTGTAATTGCTGTTGCTGAAATTTGTTGCATCCTTGAGAATTTGTGGGACTGTGGGGCTCACTCAGGATAGAGGAGGGAAAGACTGCATTCTGTGTTGCTTACTTGCAGTACCTGAACCAGCTGGAGAATTGCTGTGGCTTGCGGGAAGAAGCTATTCTTATCTTGTTATCTGACATTGGTAAGTGGTAGCAGTACCTTCAGTTGTCTGAGCTATGGAAACCCTTTTAGTCCTGAATCTACTCTCCAAATATACAGCAGTGACCTTAGTGACTCCATTTTAGACTGACCTTTTATGATCTTGATCATCTACCAAAAGTGTTGGGAGTCTGGGGAGGTCCTTGCCTACTGGAAGCTAGCCAGCATTACTACAGTTTAAAGGAAGGATGTGAGGGAACACTCAGAGAGAGAACTCAGTTGTACCCAGAGTTCTATGATGCTAACTTTATGCCTTACACTTGTTTGATTGTACAAGGATTCATGTGAAAGCCATGCTTATTACTAGATAGAACTGAATCCTTACTGAGCTCGTGCTAGGTACTGCTACTTATGCTCTTGCAACTGGCTTTTTCTGTGTCTCAGCTTCTGCTCTCAGATACCTTCATGAGAACAGGATCATCCACAGAGACTTGAAACCAGAGAACATTGTGCTGCAGCAAGGAGAACAAAGGGTAAGCACAAAGCAGTTGTCTCTGCCTGCACAGACAAGTGAGCTTACAAGGAACATGCATGTGCTTCATGCAGTTACATGGTCCCTCTGCAAGAGCACTCAGCCCAGGATAACACCTGTCTCAGGTCACTGTGTCAGAGGAATAGTATTCTCTGTGCAGCTGAGATGAGACATTGTATTAGACATCTGTTAACACCTGAAATTGTGACTTTCAGCTATTAAGGAAAGAGCCAGACTGTACTGATTGACCTGAGATTGGAAGGAGCTAGATGCATAACTGCTAAGTGTGCTATGACACCTTCAAATTCAGTGTGGTTTTAGGAACTACAGTAGCCTCCCGTTTCTACTTCTGTCTCTTCACTGGCACCTTTCTAGTATAGCTTTGAAGAGCTGAACCTTTTCTTTCTGCTGTATGATGTGCTTTTAACAGGACTTCAGTCCAGCATTCTTATTCTGTTGTGTGTTTCAGTTAATACACAAAATCATTGACCTTGGTTATGCTAAGGAGTTGGATCAGGGTAGCCTATGCACATCCTTTGTTGGGACTCTGCAGTACCTGGTAAGAAAGGAATTCAGCCAGAAGAGCAGCTACTGCTTTCTAGTGGGGTAGAATTAACTGTTATCAAGCTTTGGGCTGGGATTAAGTACTTGTGTGGTATGTGGTGTGTTTGTGGTGCTGAAGCTAGCAAAGGTGACTGCTTTTTTGCTGACACTGGGTTTTCTGCTAGTTGCTTCTGTTATAAGTAAACAGGAGTGCCAGTAACCAGGAATGCTGCTCACTCCAAGAGGGTCTTAAAGCGTGTGTGAGGCAGCATTCAGTAATGTCTTTAATCATTTGTACAAATGTTAATGAGATATTAAGGGATGGAGAAAGCTCAGAGCTGGGTGGCTTTGTCTCATGTGTGTAAACTACCAGGCTCCAGAGCTGCTGGAACAGCAGAAGTATACAGTGACAGTGGATTACTGGAGCTTTGGCACGCTGGCCTTTGAGTGCATTACAGGCTTCCGACCATTCCTACCCAACTGGCAGCCAGTGCAATGGTGAGTGAACCACAGCTGGGTGGTAAGTGGGCATGATGTGACTTTCCTGTTTACAGGAAGTAGAAGTGTGGTCCTTTGATTCTGAGGATAACATCCCTATGTTCCTTGTCCTTATGGAAACTGACCTCCTTCACAGGAGTTTGACCCACCTGAGCAAGTTCAGTATTCCTGATACTTGCCCTGTGGGATAAGGGCTGACTCCTGCAGGGCAGATAACAGAAACCAAAGTGGCATCTGTATTATGTCTGTCAAGAGTAGCTTTAAGAGCCTGTTAACTGGCAGGATGGGAAAGGCAGGCAATTATTTCACCATTGTGCTTGCTTACATTAGGCATGCAAAAGTGCGTCAGAAGAGTGAGCTGGATATTGTTGTTTCAGAGGACTTATCTGGAGAAGTCAAGTTTTCTAGCAGTCTGCCCTGCCCAAACAATCTGAACAGGTGAGTACTAGAAATTGCTGTGCTGAGATAAACTGATTCTTCTGCAAAAGGACAAGATTATATTATATGCCTTACTGTGTTAATCTGTAAATAAATGGAGTGCATGACACAGGCAGTACTATTGTTGCTTGTCAGACTTGTCGCTTATCAGTCTTGGTTTCTGCCTTCTAAACACTGCATTTGTGATAGGGAGAAGTGGGAAGGAGTTTTGTCAGTCCTCCCACACAGAACAGGCCATATGGTTACTGCAAATGCACTTTTACCTCTTCTGGTCTCCTTCTGGTTTTTATTGCTCAGTGTTTTGTCTGAGAGGCTGGAGAAATGGCTGCAACTCATGTTAATGTGGCACCCACGTCAGAGAGGTACAGATCCTACATACGGACCCAATGGGTGTTTCAAAGCTTTGGATGACATTTTGAACTTGAAGGTAAGCAATAGGTCCATATTACCCTGAAAAGTTTTCCAGAGAGTAGTTGCTTGTAGTCTATGAGAGGAGAGGCTTGAATCATAGACTTAGGAGGAAGAGTGAGGCAGAAACTTGTGGAACTGTCTTCTGACAGTTATTGACAGGGGCTTTCCTCTTGCTTCTTTGAGGACAGATACTCCCTGTAGTAGTGAATAGCTTCTGTGCATGCTTAGTTCCATATTCTGATAGAGGATTCTACAGCTGAAGGCATTTAGTTGCCATGTGGCCTCTCACTTGATGGAGGACAAGAACTTTGCCATAATGTTAGGAAGTAACTGCAGAGTGACTTCTTGAGTCTGCCAAGTGCTTTGAACAGTTTTTTGGTGGTCATTGTCTCAGTCCCTAGATCTCTGCTCTAACTTGAGCAATGTATCTTCAGCCTTTCTCATGCCATGCTACTCTTCTTGTAGTTGCTTCATGTTTTGAACATGGTTACGGGAACTGTGCACACCTACCCTGTGACAGAGGAAGAGACTCTGCAGAGTGTGAAGGCCAGGATTCAGTCAGATACAGGAATTCCAGAACAAGACCAGGAACTACTGCAGGAAGCAGGACTTGCATTGTTTTCTCAGAAGTTGGTCACTAAACATACAGCTGATAGCAAGGTGAGTCTGGATACTCCCTTTCTTGCTTTTGAGTGAATCAGAAGACCCTGCTCTCACTTTGGGATCCTTTTTTGGCATGCTTTTGCCATGGTAGCCTCACAGACCTAGCATCCATTGTAGCATAGGCACCCTGTTGCCTTTGGTGTTCTGTGTTTAGCTGAGGAGGACTGTTCTGTTTATGGTGTTACCAAGGCTTGCTTTTCCAGAGAAAACCTAGTTGGGTCTTTTGTCTTCTGCAGGTGAATGATACTGCAGCTGCAGACACAGACCTTCTCTTCCTCTTTGATAACAAGAAAGTTTCCTATGAGGCTCAGGTGGCCTTGCGTCCTCATCCAGAGAGCGTTGATTGCATCCGTAAGGACTTCCTCTGGCATGAATGTGAAGGGGGGGTCTGTGTTGAGAGCAGTGTCTGTGCTCCGTTGTCTGTGTCATGTACAAAGAGTAGAGGGAGCTTTTGCATCAAGAAGCAGTAAAATGGACTGTCATTCATTCAATTTATCAGAATAACTGAAAAAAGGAAGTGTTTGATTTTGATACAGTGGGGGAACTGCACAGGGGTTATCCAGCTGTAGGCTTTGCAGGCTGTAACATGCCCCTCAAAGGAGCAATGTTTTGGTCTGTTTTGTGATAACACAGCTTTCNGAAAGCCAGTCACTCTTCTTTGATTCCTGTAGCTTCTGAGAAGCTGCTGTTTGCCTGGAAAGAGATGGAGCAAGCTGTGGAACTTTGTGGCCGGGTATGTTTCTAAATCTATCTGCTTATCATAAAGAAAAAGAGGCTTGCTTTTATTATCTCTCCCCTCCTCTCCCTTTATCTTCATTGTCCCTGCCTTAAATAGAAGCTCCTAGTGTATGGACTGATTCCAGATTTCACATTGCCTTAGTTTACGTGGCACCATTTTTGTCCATTACTAGTACTACATGAAGCTTATTGTGTTGTGAGGCTTAGGGGGAAAAGGGAGATCTTGGGGAAACTCCAAAAATGTCTTGAAAGTTTTTTATCTGAGAGCACCAACCTAATTTCCTTGAATTAAGTGACCCATATTCTCATTTGTCTTTAGCCGAGGCTGCTGTTTGTGTCTTGCAATCAGCAATAAATATGTGTTTAGAAATATGAATGAGAAAGGAAGAACCAATGTGAGTGGTAGTGTCTCTAGGTATGAGACTGTTCTGTTGCTTATGTTCTCCCCTGCTTTCAGGAGGATGATGTGGACCAGTTAGTGAAGAGGATGATGGCCCTGCAGACGGACATTGTGGACCTGCAGAGAAGCCCACTAGGTCGTAAACAAGGAGGAACACTAGAGGATTTGTGAGTTGAACTGCCTTGAGCTTCAGATGCAGGAGTGTTTCTAGCTAAGCTTGCTGACTACAGGACAGTGAAAGGGCTGTTACTTCCACCCAAATTATGGGGGACTGGGAGGACTTTTAAACTAAAGATGGCTTTTGACTCATCTGTCATTGGTCTGAAGTGGCAGACAGGTATAGAAAAGATTTGAGTTCTCAAACTATTTGTTCTTAATTTTGGTTCTTTGGAAATCCTTTGTTTTTTCCTGCTTTTTTCTTTTAGAGAAGAACAAGCCAGAGAGCTGTACCGAAGACTGAGAGAGAAGCCAAGAGGTAAAAGACACTTTAGCTCAAGGTCAGCTTGCTTTGTGTGGATAGTAACTTTGGAGATGTAGTAATGATCATTGAGAAAACTCTCTGCCTTCTAGGCCTGCCCAGACACTAGCAGCACATGGGCTCTCCTGGACTTGCCTTTTTTTCCAAGAGGGGAGTCAGGGAGTCATTTTCATGCTAGGCCAGCCTTCCTTTCTTGGTGCTTTGTAAGCTGTTCTCAAAACTCTGGAGCTCTTCTCAGAGCAGGCTGTTGCCACAAGCATATGCTGCTGCTTCTGTGTAGGAAGGATAAAGGACATGGCTGTTCCTTTGATACAGTCCCAACTCTCCTTTTCAAGTTTCTTAAATTTTGAAGAAGGTGGCCAAAATTCAGTGNCGTTTTGGTCTGTTTTGTGATAACACAGCTTTCCAGCTTCACGTTGATATGTACATTTCCCTTTTCCCCACCTCCTCTGTTTTCAGTCCAGGATCCAAAGAAGAATCTCCACTTTTTCCAGCTGAGGAAAGTGTGGGGTCAGATCTGGCACACAATCCGGATGCTGAAAGAGGACTGCAACCGGCTTCAGCAGGGGCAGCGAGCAGCCATGTACGGTGGCTTTTCTCTAAAATACTTACCTCTATCTTGGTGCTCTGGTGAGAGGGAACAGAGAAATGGGACCCTGTTGGAATGGGGAAGCCTGTGATTGGAGCTGTAAGCAGTTAATGAAAAGCTGAGAGTTAGCCCTTTGGCACAGCTGCATTTGTCCTCACTGCTATCTCAAGTGTCTACTTTGGATGTAAGTGGAAGCCTGGTGGATTTTTATTTTTGGAGGCTAATGGGACCTTCTTGTCCATGCAGGATGAATCTGTTGCGTTACAACAGTACCCTCTCAAAGATGAAGAATTCAATGGCCTCCCTTTCTCAGCA
>VYZP01072105.1:19436-34666 GCA_013400635.1 Hypocryptadius cinnamomeus | reverse complement strand
CTTTGGAGATGTAGTAATGATCATTGAGAAAACTCTCTGCCTTCTAGGCCTGCCCAGACACTAGCAGCACATGGGCTCTCCTGGACTTGCCTTTTTTTCCAAGAGGGGAGTCAGGGAGTCATTTTCATGCTAGGCCAGCCTTCCTTTCTTGGTGCTTTGTAAGCTGTTCTCAAAACTCTGGAGCTCTTCTCAGAGCAGGCTGTTGCCACAAGCATATGCTGCTGCTTCTGTGTAGGAAGGATAAAGGACATGGCTGTTCCTTTGATACAGTCCCAACTCTCCTTTTCAAGTTTCTTAAATTTTGAAGAAGGTGGCCAAAATTCAGTGTAATTCATCCCACTCAAACTTGCATATCCTGAACTTTGGATGCTTCAGGATTGAAGAAGTAGTAGAAACAAGCCACTAAGAATCTTCTCACTCTGTCCTATAAACCTACCTTTCTGTGTAATACTGTCATTCCAGATCAGAGGACAAGTGGTGACAGCCAGGAGATAGTACGACTGCTCCTGCAGGCAATCCAGACCTTTGAAAAAAAAGTTCGAGTCATTTATGCTCAGCTCAGGTGAGCTTTGTAGATTTTATTCAGAGTTGAGAGAAGGTTTAAAACTCAATGCATACAGCTAATGAGATCTTGCAGTATTACAGGAAATAAGTAACTTCAGGAATGTTCTCTACTGCAGTGGCCCACATGTGATCTGAGTTTTTTACTTCTTTAATAGTAAAACTGTAGTTTGCAAACAGAAGGCATTGGAGTTGTTCCCCAGAGTGGAGAAAGTGATGACTCTGATGAGTGAAGATGAGGAAACAGTTGTTAGGCTTCAGGAGAAACGACAGAAAGAACTGTGGAACTTGCTGAAAATTGCTTGTGTAAGTAAAAGAAAAACTCTGCTTTAACCCAAGAATATGGTTTGTAGCATGGGTTACTGAAATAATAGTAAATTGAGTATGTCCTCTGGTTTTTATTTTGAATTCATATTAAAGCCAAGTTGCAGGTTGGCTCATATTCCTGGCTGCTGGAAACTAGTGGAAATAATTGCACTCTGAATATTTGTGTTTTCTTCAGAGTAAAGTACGTGGTCCTGTTACTGGCAGTCCAGAGAGCATGAACACGTCACGTCTTGGTAGCTCGGGTCAGCTGCTGCTGCAGGTCCCTTCTGGAACATACAATTTATCAGACTCTGTAAGAAAAAGGTGAGGCAAAGTCTGGAGTTCCTCAGCTGCTAATGCCAGCACTACAAAGCTGGGCTTCCGGCTTTATGAAATAATGGCACACAGGGTTTCTCATATTTTACATTTCGTGTGCAGCTTGTGTTGTCAGCAGTCTTGGTTTACTTAGTAGACTTCCTGGGGCTTGCAGATCTTCCTTACAAAAAACAGGGAATCATGTATAGCTTCACTTCCCCCTCCTGCAGTAACAATGGTGGTTTTTTGGTTTTCTTCCTTTAATCTGAGATGGTTGGGCTCGTTGGAAGTACACTGCCAGCATTGTCATGTGAGGTCATAGTAGCTGAGCTGTATCGTTGAGGAGCCTGCTGTAGCCAAGCATGTGTAGTTCAGGCTTCCTTAAATGAACTGGGTCACCACTTGGAATGAGAGACCTTGGTTTGTTTATTTGCATGTTGCTCCATCCTTAAGTTTATTGACTTCTCAGCTTTTTCTCTAGCAGCAGTGGTTCCACATAAGAACCCAACCCCATCCTGGAATACATTTCCTTTCCCCTGTGTAGTAACTCAGGGGCTGCCACCAACTTTTCAAGCTGCAGTATGAATTACAGGCCTATGACCTGACTGACTTCAGTGTTCTGCAGCGTTATCTGCCAGAAATATTTCTTGATGATGGAGGCAGCATCTCTTTAAACTGTCATAGAAATTAATAGTGTAATAATTGCCCCTTTCAGTGAGGAGCTACTGCTGGAATCTCGGAAACTTTGTAGCCAACTAGAAAATGTGATGCATGACACAATGAAGGATCAAGAGCAGAGTTTCTTGGTAATGTATTCATTCTTCTATAAATGGACTGGGCAAGTGCATGGCTTCAAAGTTCTGCTTCTGCAACTTTGCCACCACTAATATAGCTAATTAAAATCTGCAGTTTACTCCTGGACAAGGAGACAGTAGGAGCTGCAGAGATTGAAAGCACCTGTTCCCTCATAATCTGTTGCCTGACATATTCTGCTTGGCAAGACTGGGAGCCATGTGCTGGGAACTTGTTGTGCTGAACAGTAAAGGATGGGGCAAAGCACTTGGCCGTGCAAAACTGCATGCAAATTTAAGATCATTGGGTGGCAGTGCAGTGCTGGGCAGGGATGCTTTATTTAATGATGCAGAATATTAAAAAGATTGTAAAATACTAGAGTGCAAGTAGGTTGTTTCCTTGATAGCAGTCACATGGCTCATCATGAAATTATATTGACCAACTTGTTCACAGTAAATTGTTTTAAAGTCTTTAACATGCTTTGCCTTTATTCTAGAGAAAGCTCAACTGTAAGCTAGCGTTGAACTTCATTTATTCTTTAGGCTCTAGACTGGAGCTGGCTGCAGCTTCAGGTAGAAGAAACAAACAGTCCAGGACAAACGGAGATGTAAAATCACTTTGGATGCCTCTGAAGCCATGCTGCTTTGGGAAGCCAACTGTGAAAAGCTGCTGCCTCTGAGAAGGGAATATCAACTGCCTTCTTCTACTGTCACCAACTGCTTATGTGATACATACAGCCTAGCTTTTAGTATCCACTTCTCAGACACTTTTTCACAAAGATACAGTAGGGAATGCCTATTCTTAACTGCTTGGAAAATGTTCTTAATTGTGCCTTAAGACAGCAGATACTCTGTCCTGATAAATCTTCCCTTAGGCATCACCTGTGGCTGTTTTTGCTGCATTTTAGGCTTTCTAATGAACAATGGATGTATACCCAGTCACTGGTAGATGTCACCTTCCTAATGAACTGTGAACTTAATTTCTTAACTTTGCTGATTTGCACTTTTTTTCTTTAAGTGTAATGGTTGTACGTACCTAATACTTGTTTCCTGTATGGGAACGAAATTATCTAAAACATGTAAACTTTTGGTTTGCTCTTTTTGATGCGCTCAATAACACTTTAATGGAAAAAGCTGCTTTCACTGTGCAGGTCTCTAAAACATGAGAGGTGTAAGAATGTTATCCTAGAAACCACAGGAGAAGGAAATCTTCAGTGTACAGGTATCTTGCAACAAACAATTTGCAGATTATCTATTAACCATACTTAAAGTTGCATGAAAAGAAAAAAAAAAAGACCAAAAACCCCAGCTGGATGGAAACTTGGTGAGAGTCAACACATGCCAACCTTGTGTTCTGACCATGACCAATTTATTTCATTCTGATGTAACCCCAAATTTCCACTACAGCACAGAGACCTCCTTTTAGAAAAGGCTGTGAAGTATAGGACATGCAAAATGCAATACAATAGTGGGGAGAGGTTGGATTTTCTTCTGTTTTTTTTGAAACAGATTTAAAATACAGGAAACTGAAATGTGGCACAAACATCACAACTTCCATGCATGCCTTCATGTGTCTTCCTTTGTTGTGCTGGCACACTCTGGACTTCAGCATTGGGTTAAAGTCATTCTTGGGAAGAGTAGAAAGTTCACACTTCTTCAAATTTCAGAGTAATATTAAGGCTGAAATGCACGGGGTACACTTTTCCTTCATCTTCCAGAGCACCACCAGTTGTTTTACTTAAAGCTGCATTAAACTTCCAGCTCAAATCCCAGCCCGAGTTTGTGACCTCCAGAACTGAAATTCTTGCCATCAATCAAGCCTGAGAGTGTCAGCTTTACACCTAAAAAAGCAAGTCATGAGAACATCACACACTGAGATCCCTGGACAGTGCTCTCTGCCTCAGCTACCTGACCTCACTGATGTGAAATGTGGCTTAGGTGCCACAGGAACTTGTGTACATGGACATCCTTTACTTCTGAGTCTGCATAAAGACTCCTAGCTCCTTTCTTCACCTATTCTGTTCTTAAACAGAATTAAAGCAGTGAATTAAACCATAGTGTAGTACTTAACACTACTTGCTCATTTGCAGTGAGAATTACTTACCAGGTCGGAGGGCATGAGTGTAACCAAGTCCAATGAGGCTGGCATTGTTCACTTTAGCCTACAAGAAAAAAAAAATCACACTATTTATAAACTGAATACTTAAGTATTCATACAGAAGTGTCCCAGTGCCCTGAGAAGGGGGCTTATGCATTAACACTCTTCAGCTACTTGTAGATCAACCTCTATTAGAAGCATTTTCCAATCTTTTCTCAGGAGTTTCCATCTTAAGCAGATGGTAGTCCTACACCAATTCTGCCTACACAGAATGCCATGCTGTTCTTCACTGCCTCCTCTATGATGTCTTTATATCCTTTAAAGAGCTACTTACTACAGTCCCTCAGAGTCTGTTCACCTCACTCAGGAGTGATTTTTTCTTCTAATGAGCAAGAAATACATGAATATGCAATCCCCTTTTTGCACTACTATGTTTTGAGCTCTTTACAATAGCATTTCTCATCTTTAATTTTGGTTCAATGGTCCTGGAACTAATTGTTGTTTTGAAACATAAATGTTTGTTACTTCAGTTCTCAGTATTAAAACACGTGTCAGCTGACTTTCAAGGGTTAACTTACTGTTGGGAAGGGCTGTAAGCTCAGCTGAACTTCCACCATTGTAACCATAATATGGTTTTACATTATGGATTTCAGAATTAAAAGGACACTGCATCCTTTCATTACCTTTTAAAATACATTTTGCAGCACACTTGCACACTATTCCAAGCATGCTAGTCAGACTATTTCACTATGCACAAAATTATATTTAAGACTTCCCCAATAATTTCACAAAAGTGATGTATTAGGTCCCAGTTTAAATTTGAACCACAACAGAAGCCACAGTTTGCAATCTACCACACTTCCTCAGTAACTAGTTAAAGCAACTGCTTCATAACACAAAATTTGTGTTTAGGGGAGCTTGAAATACTCATTTCTGTAACAAAATTCTTACCACAACAGAAGTCTTCTCATCCAGTTGGTACTTTCCAGCAATACCAAAACGTGTGTTGTTACTGCCAGCAGTCCATGCAAGATTGACTGATGTCTCAACCTTATTAGTAACCTTCTGATAAATAGACCCACCAAACTCAGTGCCATCATTCCTGTTTGTAGTAGATGCAAGTGTGTTTAGTAACTCCTTAGATTAACCCTTCCCCAGAATCATTTGATCATTATCTCCTAAACTGAACCAGGAGATCCAATACTTCCCTGAGCCCAGAGCTGGGAGCTGGAGCTGGACTTCCTAGCTGGAGCTGGGACTGCTGCTCATATTTTTTTTACACAAAACATGTTTTGCTTTGCAGAATGGAACAGGACTTTCCAACAGCCAGAGACCTACAGTTTGAGGTTCTGACCAAAAAAAACCCAACAACCCACCCGGATAAGTGGCAGTGGTTACTGCCACTGTGCAGTAACACACAAAGGAGACTTCAGTTATGGGAATGAGAAAACTGAAAACCATGTTGTTGCATTACAATTGTTTAAATACACCATCTTCAGAGCATCTCAGCCCATCTGAATGCCAAGACTAGAGCTATGCAGGGATGACAGCTGGAAACAAACACAATGTTACACCTGCTTTTCTCCTTCATTCTGGTCATTTCTGAGGGAAAAACTTTCTGTCTGATGAAGAGGGGGAGAAGGTACAGTAGTTTAATTGAAGGTTTTTTTGTCTCATGCCATTACAGAAGTTAAAGCTCACAGCTTTTAATTACAAATTATCATAAAGGGCCTTTACATCACCATCTTAAGATATACAAACCCCAAAATTATTCTGAAACAAGGTGTCGAGACAGCCAAGAGATGGGAAGTTGCCCTGTTTTAGTTGTACTGGAAATGAAAATACTGAATATAAATTAATTGGAAACAAATCAGCATCCCCTTCCCTTCACCCACCTTTGACCTAGGGCCATTACTGCTAACTATCCCTATAGTTTGGCTCCTCTGATGTTTTTCTAGGCTCAGGTAATACTTACACATTAGTGTGCAGCTGAAAGTCTCCTGCCTTATATCCCAAGGCAAAGTTACTTTGTGAAACCTTATATTTGGTTGTATCATAAGCCATCTGGTAGCCAGCAAGCCAGCCTTCATAGCCCACCACTGCCCAGCCATAAACAGTTGGTCCAGAGAAATCAATGTCTACATTGCAGCCTACATGTACATAATCTCTTTTGTAGGTGGTCTTCAACTTTCCACTCTTCTTCCTGCAGAAACAGGCAGTTTTATCCACATTAGTATACAAGTATGTAATATATGTATTTTATTCCAATATGTATGTCTCTCAAGGCCAGTTAATGAAACTACTGTATTCCCTTCTCAAAACTTAACTGCTGCTGAAGAGGGCACAGGATAAAGATAATGGTGCCACTTTTCCCCCTAGCACCTCAAACTCCATACAATCCTCAAGATGCAAGGAAGACAAAATTGTTTCTCCTTAATGCTTTAAAACCCATCTGGTTTCAATTTTTTTTTAATCTGTCAGTGTAATGCATGATGGCATCATCAGTTTATTTCAGGAGCATCCATAAACCTGCAGCAACAGCTGTCTTTCAATGAATTTTTGTCTGTTTGGTTCTCTCCACTGTTCCTTCCTTGTGCAGCGCTTGCTTTCCTTTCTTCACTGCTGTGTACCAGTCTCCTCTAGCAAAACCAGATTTCTTCATCCTCCAGACATCATCCACTTTGCCTTTTGCTGGCCCTCTTGTGACACCTCTTCCTCTCTCCAATGTGTGTCTGTTGATTTTGCTACCAATTCAAACACAACTACGACAAAACCTTACCACCTCTTCAATTCTCCCCCCACCCTCCCTTCTCTTCCACTCAAGACACAGCAGAACACTTGTGCTGCCTGTAGCTCACACCTAGGACTGGGGTCTCATTTTTGACTTAGCTTCTAATTCCTCATATCCAAGCAGTATTTCAAACTCAAGAGTCTTCTGACAGGCTCTCCCCATCAATAAATTAGTACCAGTCCTTATTTGCAAAGCAGTCTCAATCTTTGTGCATTATTCAGACATAAACAGCCTAAACACCCCTCCTTTGCTCTACTGCTTACCAAATTTAAGTACCTGAGAATTGAGAAAGACAACTAAGTGCTATTCCACTGCCCATTCTACCTCCTCATTCAACTGTGCACAGACATCTGGCCAAAAGCATCAGCAAAAAAAAATAAAATTGTTTTACTGACTTGACAGCCTTAGGACTGTCAAGAACATGAAGACCTAGTTGTTTAAGGGGAGAGTTAGAGATTAGTACCTACTGCAAAACAATAAATTTGCCACTGGCCAAAAAGCTGAAGAATGCTTTCAAGCAGAAGTTATCCTTCTGAGTTAAGTATTAGCCACTGCCTGCAGAAGATTCTACAGTGACTGCAGAATCTTCTCCAATAAATGCTGAAGTTTTACACAATGAGCAAAGTATTTTTAGAAGTTATGGGAAATGCTAGCAGTCTGTAGATAAAGGTAATAGAAAACGTTTACCCTGTGTTTGGTACAAATGTAGTGTCAAGAGCCACCTTCAACCCTTCAGCCAACTGCAAAGAAAAATACACATCTGCTCAAAAATCAGTTGAAACATAATTTCTTATATTCCACTACTAGAATTCTACTTCCTGTCTAAAGAGAAAAAAACCAGAACTATAATGTCTCCCTCATTATTTACAACGAAATCTGAAGATGCTGCATGATGAAAGATGAAAATAGGACTTTTTCTTCCCACAAGGAAGCCCTTTAACAGCACAGACTTTGTAAAAAACTTCCTGTTTTTACATATAGGAAGTTGACAGATCTAGTGCTGACAACAAGAAAATTATTCACAGAATAATGACAGAAAGAAAACTACTCCAGTCATGTTTCCTTATTCTTTATAATTCAAACAGTCCATAGAGTAGCTCAGAAATCTCTCTCATAATCTGCATATACCCTGTTAAGACACAGTACTTCTTTACAGGCCAAAGCACATACCCATCTCATTTTTCCCCACCTCTGTTATTAGCTAGGCAGCACTTTCCATTTTAAAGCACAGGTGAAAGTAAAAATATGAATGGCCATACATGGCAGATGGCACTACAGAATTTTTACTATCTTTGGCATCATTACCTTATACTTGAGGCATTAAGTGAATGTCCAAAATGTGTTTTGAGAGTGCTGCATGCTAACAACCCTTTGTGTAAGCGGTGCCAAGCTGCAAACATTCATCTTTCTCTTCAACCTTACAAAATATATTCAATCTCAAGGCAGCCAAACTTGAGTTCTTATACATTAAAGCATTTAAAATTATGAGACCTGTCTTTGGTTTCTCTGCCTGGCTGCAGCAGTGACAGTTATACATAGTTAGGTTCATTCAACCAGCTAGGTAATTCCACACACCTGTAACTGCAGTAACTGTACCCCCAAACCATTACCTAGCACCCCCCACTCCCAGCCTGTGTGTTCTGCAAATACATGTAACTTCTTTTAATACTCCAGATACTTTTGTGCAATTTTCATTCTCCAGTGTTTTCTGTTCATCTCAATACTGTCTCATACCAGCTGCAGAAACATTTCCAAAGTATCTACTTGGTCTTACTTGATTCTCGACACAAATTTCTGTTCCCAATGTGTTGTCTGTGTTCCACTTCTGAGTGAATGTAAGTCCATGGTCTTTCTCCTTGTATTTGGTCTCTAGACTGCCTGAAGCCTTGCCTGTGTCCGTGTTGGAAGAACCGGTTGCAGTGAATTCCTGTCGAGAGCACAATCACAGAATCACAGAACAGTCTGAGCTGGAAGGGAGCCAGAAGGATCACTGAGTCCAACTCTTATGTGAATGGCACATATGGAGATCAAACCCACAACCTTGGCGTTACTGGCACCATGCTCTAATCAACAGAGCTAATCACAGGGTCGTGAGTTTTAGCAGTCTTTATATTTAATTATATTCAGTTTTTCCACTTGTCAAGTGCCAGCACTCACACCCTTAGGCCTTTGACAGAACCCTCAAAATCATCATCCTCCTCTTCCCTATCCTCACCTAAAATAATTTTGTGTCACAAAATGCTCCTTCTGGCATCCCTGTTCTGAATATTTCTTTTACTGAGGTGTACTCATAGAGCCTTGGAACTTGCCTAGGTTGGCAAAAGCTGTGTTACACAAAGACTTGACACCTTCATACACTTCTCATCATGGGAGTTTGATTACTTCCTACCCCTCATCTTAACTTTACCACACTTTTTCCCAAGCTTATGCATCAAAATGTCCTTTTTCTGACCTCCACTGCCAAAGTGGCAGTTATTTCAACACTCCACAATTTGCTCTGTACCTTCACGTGACTCTATACCCAGGTATAAAAAGATACTTGCTTGGGATACAAAGCTGTATATATTCCTGGATTTTTCTTCACAATCTCCTCTAATTCCCTTTATCATCTTACTAGTACTGTCCCAATTGTGGATGAAAAAGCACCTGTTGCAGTCCTGGAAATCTGTTCCCCCTTAGGAAAAGCAATCCTACATTCAAGTTAGGTAAATAGGAAAAAGAAAAGAAGTATTTTCTCACATTTCTCTGAACATCTTGTGTGTTTCTGCATTGTAATAATTTCTCCCCCTCCCCCTGTTTCAGCAGTGAAAATGTTTTCTGGAGAACTGATGCTTTTCATACTGACTATTGCACCCTAACATTGTGGTTCCCCCTACCATTTATGCTATTATCATTTAGACTCTTCATATACTGTGGAGATGACTTTAGTACCTTCCCCCACAACTTCTCTTTCATTCCCTCAGCCAGTAACTCCACTTCAGAAGTTAAGTCACCTTCAAATTGCAGACCTTTTCTCCTTTACACTATCAGAAACTAACCTGATCTGAGCACCTTGGTATCACTCTGTCAGGCTGGTCCTTCTCTCAGTAGTGTAATGGAACCAACCACTTTGAATTTCGTGTAACATATAGTTTGTAATATGCTATTTGGTCAATTCTTCACACACCACAGCTTCCTGTTATTTAGTGGACTTGAAATGTCAATATACATCTCTCCTGGAATAGCTCAAGAGCTAGTCTGCTCAGTGTTTCATGCACAGCTGAGTATTAAGCAGTGAACAGGCATATTGCTGCAGCAGTAAGCTCAAGATGTATGAGTTAGGTTTTAAGAAGTGTCTGAGAACTGCTCTCATTTGTTAACCTCATCTCTCCAATATTTCCCTTGAAGGAAGATAAATAATCTGTCACTACATTTACAAGATTGGTCTCTCTTGAAGTTTAAGTATTGAAAGATACAGTGCTTAAGAGATGGCAGGATCCATTTCCAACATATCCAAGCTTTGGAACCCTGACTTTCCAGATCCTTCTCATTCCAGGATTGTATTCCTGGATGTATATTACTTTGACAATTCTGGACTTTGCAGAACATACAAGAACACAAGGGCTGTCTTTAAATGGTTGTGAAGTGCTAGGGAGACAGGTCCCATTCCTCACACACAGTTTGGGGCAGTGAGGGATGCTGCTGGGGCAGGAGGACACACTTACTTAAGATAATGCACTACTGCAACAGCACAGCAGTTATTATAACACATCTAGCCAGCTACCAAAACATGTGACAGAAGTCAGGATGTGTTAAGACTACTTTAACATGTAATTTCTATACAGTGTTCTAATGTCACTTCCACAAATTCAGTGTAAAGATGTCTCAAACCTGCATCAGAATTCAGAAGTAACTTTCTTCTAATCTTAGAGCAGGAAACTGATTAAAAAAGCTTGGTTTCTTTCTCAGATCAAGTAAAGGACAGATTGTAAACATCAGTCTCAAAGCCAAAGGAAATAAAAACCCCTGCATTGTCCTATGATCAAAAGCCAAAGCATTCTGTCAGGTGTCAAGAACTCAATCTGCTTCTGGAAGCAGATGCCACAGAGACAGAAGTCTGCTGCCATCAGTCTTTACCTGTGTAAACTAGAACATCTCACCAAACCATAATTTCTTGAAGTTTTTGTAGCTGAAAAATCAAACTCATTCTGGCTCCATGTCACACACCAGTCTGCATCAGCAGTTAAGCATAGCTTCTCATTGTCCATCTAGTTCATGGTGCCCAGCACCTACAGGAATGCCATGCACTTAGCAGGCAAAACCACTTGCAATCTATGCAACAGTTATAATCAACAGACACTATCACTGTGGTTTTCTAAGTCCATGGGAAAAACACCCAAACGTTTGTGTTGTAACTATCCGAGGTACTATTAGTATCCATGTATGAATCAGATCTCACACTTTGTTCCTAACTTCATCTCCATCCTCAAAACTATTATTGTTGCATCAGAATCACTAACAAGCTCAAAACCTGAAGTGACAGACAACTGTACCAATACCATATCTATCTTGTTTTCCCTCTTGCTGTTTTTACAGCATTCTTGTGGATTGTTGGACAAAGATTGCAAATGGCTTTACATACATGGATCATACAGCAGATCTAGGGCTATGGACACAGTCAAACTGTACAACATGAATAACAACACGACTAAAAACAATCCAACAGTTTACAAATGACTTAGTATGCAGCACAGAAAGCCTTAGTCAGACAAAGCAATAAAGAGCCAACATGTCAAAACAGTCACCATTCTTACCAACTGGATAAACATCCAAAGAAAATGGCATGGAAAAGAAAAAGCCCATTTTAGAACTTAATACAGTTGTTCATGTTCCATCACAATCAGAAGACAGCATAATTAACTATTAGCATATTGTTTGAGAATCAAAACTTCCAGCCAGGAAAACTGCCTATCAAGAGATGTCACTCAGCAGTGGCAGCCACAGTATGGAGACCACACAGCTCCTCGTGCCCACACATCCCTGGTGCACAATGCAAGTAATCATCAAAAGCTCAACTGAGACAGAATACAGTAATACAGAAGTAAGGACTTACACCTTTTGCAAGGTAAGAATGCAAGAGAAGGAGGGAGCTCAGGCAAATACAGTTACCAAGTAGGCTGAGAAGCAACCCATCTTACCAATCAGAACAGCACTGAGCAGTAGGTAAGACATGCAGAACTCAGAGTCAGTGCAAGAAAAATATTATCTAGTAGATAATGCATGCCTGTGGTTAAAGATCAAAATTATGACACCTACTCCTAGTTTTGCCAGCCCTCCTGTGAAATTGTGAGGAAGCTCCACTTCTCCATCATTAAAATGGGGATCACTGGATATTCTTGTGACTTGGAATGCTAAAGCTTACTTAAGCTCTCAAATTCTACATACAGGAACTGCAGGAGTGTTTTCAGTTTTAATTAAGTCTTGAATTTTAAGCACAGTGGAAATGAGTGAAAACACAGTTAAGTTAAACTCCTGTGCTTACTTGTCCCTTGACCTTTTGGATAAAAGTCCCTCTGGACTAAAATTCCTATGAAAACTAGTAACTGCAGGGAAAGTCAGTTGCATTCATAAGTAGAAATGAGAGCTATGTAAGGTGTAGAGACTCATGTTTGGGATGGAACAGGCAGGAAAGTAACAACAAGGTGTATGAAAATTCTTGCATGCCACAGGAAAAAAAGTACTGCTACATCAGCTTCATACTATTGTAGAAATATCTCAGTCAGCTATGAGTTTTAAAATGAGAAATGAAAGAGATAAGCAACACCTGCTAGCAAGTTATAATACTTGTTACCAGTTGAGGAATTTGTCCTTCCATTGCTATGCTGGTGATGTTTAAAGTCCCCAATACTCACCACCCCACTGGACGACTTGGTCTTCAACTCTAACTTGACCATTCCAAATCCTGAAAATAAAATAGCACACAGCACCTGTTTCACTGAAACATACAAACAAGGCTTATCTCCAACACAGTCAAAGTATGCCAGGTAGGATACACTGACCTGAAACAATTTTCATGTTTAAACAGTTGTTGAACATATTGAGGGTTATGAGAAGAATGACTGAAGGAATTCTGACAACTCAAAGTATGTTGCCTCATAATTTATAGTCATAACAGACACCAACCATCAAGTACCTCCACCTTCTGTCGCTACCTGCAGTGTGGGACCCATCAATACAGTTAACCATCTCTTCTGATTTACTTAGTTTACATTTTATTTCTTATTTCAGGGCAGGAAATTTTTCTTCTCCTCTACTCCAAAAAAATGTTTCAACTTACTTCAATCAGTGCCATATACAGAAATACAACTGCTTTCTTCCTTTTCTGTCTGCTCTGAATCTAGGGAAATATCTGGCCCTTGCAATAAGTAGAAAAGCTTGAAGTAACTGATTCTAAAGCAGGGAACTTGAGTTGATTTTTAGCAAAGCCTGAACTCCAGGGTGGGAGAGACCAGACCACAGTGCATTTCAGTTTTATGCAGCATGTGGATCTGGGATACAAATGAAATCTTTATTGCACACAAACTCAGATTTAAAAAAATCAACACTTTCTAGTACTGTTTCCAGAAAAGGGACAAATACAAATACAAATACAGTGAAAATATCCACTCAAGCTTTAACAATAGGCTATTCTGATTAACATAAAGGTCACTTTTCCTCAGGAACCTGTTTACTGCCACCTATGCTCCAGGGCTCTGCTGGTAAGGTATTAGGGAATCTCTGAGGTACCTGTGTGCTTACAGGCATTTTCAAGATGCCTAAGGAAAAAAATATGAAAGGTGATCAAACCATCCTCATCTTACTTACCATATCCTTTGTTGAAAACATCCCTGGCAGACTTTCCCAAGTCACAGTATGACGGTGGAACGACCATTGTATCTGAAACACACAGGAAGCTGTAAGAATCTCAGCTGGAACAGCATAAAATATAAACTACAGCCAGAGCATTAATAAATGTCTGTGGTTAGTAGTCTCTGAGTATACCACCAATGTAGAACTGCCAGATCTTTGAAGAATGTTCATCAAAGTCATCCTTGCATCATTGCTGCTTTGTCCAAAACAAGCTTTGATTCAAAGAATTTATGACAGCCAATCCATTATATAGAAACACTGAACCCCAGCTATTACATTCCACTACATATGCTGGCCTCACAGTCTAACATTGCAAAAAGAACTCACGGGAGCCTTACTGCTCTTCTGATAATGAGGAAGCATTGCTTTTGTGATAGGACCCATTCTGAAAGGGACCTCAAGTGTCAATGCTTAACAATTCCAAAGGAAAACAGGTGTCACTTCCATCTGCACTGGTAACTTCATAGAAAGCTTTTTCAGAGATGGGAAAAATATGAGTATGTCCAGTAGCCATCAGTGAGTATTTCTGCACTGTGCACACAGAGCAGCAAAAACTAGATTTGCTAATAGGGGTACATTTCCTAATATTGTTACAACCATATGGGAGAACATAGCTCAAAAGGATGGGCATGTAATATTGCAGCACAGGTGCTCTCCACAGCAGCTTCACTGAAAACACCTGAAGTAAAGGAGGACCTTACCATCCTGTTCAGCATATTCTCACACAAATCACACCTTTTTGGGTGACAATCTCTTGTGTTTACACCTCATTTTAATAAGGCTATTGAGACATCTGGAAAGCTGTAAGGCTGGTCACTCTCGTTACACTATGCAGCTGTATCTTCTGTGTTCTATGTGTTTAAATGTGTATGTTAAATTTTATGCAAGCATTTAGACAAGAGATTCTCGAGGTTAGCCTATACTGAAACCCATAAATTCTTTGCCAACAACAAGCAGCTCTACTTGCACAACAGACTTGTCTAGAAGAATTGAGCTCGGTTTCACAACTCTTAACACTAAATTTGAATCAACCAGATGTCATGGCAACAGGTGACGAAACACAGTGTGAAGCGGGAAAAGAAACACAAGAATACACGCATCGCTCTGCGTGGAAAAAACCAAAACCAGCCAACCAAAAAAACAAACAAAAAACCCCCCTAAACAACCCCCCCCGCCAAAAAAAAGAATCCCTGCAGAAGGAACAACCGTGAGGCCGGCTTCGTGTTTCCCGACGGATGCGGCGGGGCCTTGCCCGCGACCTCCGCCACGCACCTTCGGCGGCGGAGCCAGAGGGGCGGCGGCTGCGCGGCCCCGGGAGCGCGAGCGCCGCCCCCGGCCCGGCCCGGCCCGCGTTACGCAACGGGTAACGGAGCGGGCGCGCTCCGCCGCCCCTTCCGCTCCCTGCCGAAATACCGGCGCCGTGGGAACGCTCCCCACGGCAGCAGCCGCCCCGTGAGTTCGTGCCTCCCGGCCGAGAAAG